>BLKR01003049.1:0-164080 GCA_011170035.1 Teleogryllus occipitalis | reverse complement strand
CCGCCCCCGCCCCTTCCCCGCCCCGCCCTCTATCCGCATCCTCGTCACATTCCTCCTCTCTCCTTCTCCTCCGTTCCCCTCTGAGTTTTCCATTCTCTCGTCGCTCGCCTCTCACCTCCCAAATCCATCGATCCCATCTTTGAACTTTCACCGCTCGCTTACTTTTCATTTGCCCCTGTGGCCGTTTTCCTACTTCTGTTTCGGTCCACTATATCCAGTGCACGGCTGCCTCAGTCCCGCTTCTCATATGCTGCTCCCTTATCCGCATCCTCTGTGCCGCTTCTCCTATGACGCTTCCTTTGGCCCGCTTCGCCTTTCTGTTTCCCCTATACCGCTCCCTTATCCGCATCCTCTGTGCCGCTTCTCCTATGACCCTTCCTCTGACCCGCTTCGCCTGTTGTGCTTCCCCTATGCCGCTTCTCTTATGACGCTTCTTCTGACCCGCTTCGCCTGTTCTGCTTCCCCTATACCGCCCCCTTATCCGCATCCTCTGTGCCGCTTCTCCTATGACCCTTCCTCTGACCCGCTTCGCCTGTTCTGCTTCCCCTATGCCGCTCCCTTATCCGCATCCGCTGTGCCGCTTCTCCTATGACGCTTCCTCTGACCCGCTTCGCCTGTTCTGCTTCCCCTATGCCGCTTCTCTTATGACGCTTCTTCTGACCCGCTTTGCCTGTTCTGCTTCCCCTATACCGCCCCCTTATCCGCATCCTCTGTGCCGCTTCTCCTATGACTCTTCCTTCGACCCGCTTCGCCTGTTCTGCTTCCCCTATGTCGCTTCCTGATTCCGTTTCCCCGGTCCCACTTCACTTGCTCGGCTTCACCTGTGTCACATCCCCTGCACCGCTTCCCTTTTCCCGTCCATCGTCCTTTTGCTTCTTCCCTGTTCCCCCCCCTCTTTCTCCATCATCGTCCCCTTTCTCTGTTGTCCTCCGACTCCAGTTTTTGTCAAAAGAAGCCAAACATTTTATGAAAGTAGGCTCCTTGTTGTAGTCACTAAATTTTCCGGGTCCTTTTTAATGTATTTTGTGAGTTACGTTATGGCTAAGTCACGAATTCAATTATCGTATTTCATCCACCCTTTTCGTCGTATTGATTGGCTCTTCATGGTTGCAGAAATTAACGTCATTCTTTTCTGTTCTTTTTCGACACAAAATTCGTTCTGAATATTGATCCATAAAATTTTGGTACTTATGACGTCTGGCTAACTTTTTCGTTGATGGATGTAGATTGTAGGAATGGGGGGAAGAGACAAAATATCTTTAGTCCTCTTTTTACGCCGCGTTCTGTGTACACAATAGGGAGATTATGAGTGCCCTCGTATTTCACTTTTGACATTCCACGGACAAGGGAAGCTTACAATGTGACTCGCGCATGCGGAGAATGCTGTGCGGAGAAGTGTATTCAACTCCCCCTCGAAACAATAATGACATTTACGAGCAATCCTTGACGTTTACAAGCATTCATAAAGCAAACAAAATATTAGAAATGAGTACGAGACCCATAATTGAAAGTTCATTTCGACTATAATTAACCATTGAAGTTTCAGTGAAAGTAAGATATGATAATCTGTTACTTGTGATCTCCAGAGCATTCTCAAACTTAATCTCTCTCTTACCTTCGTTGTACCATTTTATTCCTTGTTACGTTTTGTTTTTTTATCCGTGTTTAATGTATAGTATTATTTACTATCACAGATGTAATAATCTTCACAAAATACTACAAAGTTTTTGCACATCAACTAAGTTTAAAAGAACTGCATTAATTTGATGTTTTCACTCCAATAATATCCGGAATTATAATAGTACAGCCAAAATAGCAAATTCGTTTAGGACTCATCATAGATGATTCTTCTTTGTAAGGTTTCCTTTGTTGAGAGAATGTCGCAATCAAGAACAGCGTTCGGTGCTTGTTCCAGCAGTAGAATCCCTTTCGAACTGCTAGTGATATCCGAAATAAAGTGCTTAGTAAAAATAAAAATAAAAGAATTTTAATGACTGATACATGATTTATCACGATCCTTTTAACCTAAATTATTGAAATCCAGAAATGAATTCTTTTTTACTTTTATCACTGTAAAATACTTTCATAATACACCGCCATATGATTAATAAACTTCAAATGTAGGGGTGGATTGTCTTTCTAAACCTTTTCCTTTCTGCCGAAGTCATTGAATGTTTAATATTTTCAAAATACATCGTATTTTTCACAATTTCATGTTCGTATTTTCAACAACTCTTCTGTGTGTGTGTGTGTGTGTGAGTTTGTGTGTGTGTGTGTGTGTGTGTGTGTGTGTTTGTGGGTGTTAGGGGGCAGGGTTTGACTTCAAGGAAAAATATTCATAGAATTCGTTCACCTTCGGTTAATTGAGTTTGCAACGAATTATATATTATTCCTCGAATATTACAAGAGACTTTTTACCACTCTCCTTGGAGAGAGTTTATCAATAAACAAAAATAAAATAATTTTAATACGTTATTAGGCTGCCAAAAACGCTAATGATATTCAAGAATCTTGATGCTGTAAATTATGGCTTAATTTGTAAGCGTTTAGATGCTTCCTTATTGCATTAAATGTGATAAATTGTTAGAAACATTGATGAAATACCATTGACCTTCATCGTATCTTGATCTTCCCGAGTTTAAATTAGTTTGTTTATGGGAATATTTCCGAATAACATTATTTACGATATATGATTAGCTTAATATGATATTCTTTCCTAACAGACGAGAGTTTCCACTGACGATACCAAATGCTCTCTTCGAAATCCTTTTTGTAAATTTATTTACCATGCACAGTTTGTTTAGAAATGTATTAATTTCATAGTGAAACGAAGCATTTAATGATATATTTGTTATATACACATTTTAACATGTCCCATTTGACAAAACCTAATTGTAACTGATTCCTTACTTATTGGGTAATTTTCAAATATGAGTATTCTTAATTGCATTTATTAAAAGATATAGTACAACCTCGTTGAAGGATTTTTTCCAACCTTAAAGAATTTTATTAACTCAGTTCTAATTTTCTCTCTAATTTTTCTAAAATTCCGATAGAAGTCTGCATCAGAAATTACGTTTTTTATTAGAATATTTGGATTCATGGAATATCTCTCTCACGTTTTGTTAAGGTAATAATCATTAATTATCAAATACTCTGTCACTCTGGGGTCTCTCCTTCCTAACAACTAATATTTAATTAGTATGAGTGAGATATGCGTTGTTAAGTAACATACATATTTAATTTTTTTCTGAAAGTAATATCAAGCAGAGAAAATGTATGAAAGTTTATTCTTTGCTTATTTTCGTACTTTCGATTTGATCTCTTTAGATCATCTTTCTGAGTTGTAGGTACATTGTTTTTATGAATGGCTTTTCTCTGTTGATTAATAATGACTGGTGACTTGCAGCAACAAAAATGCTGGTTAACAATACCACATAATTTTTTTCAAAAAAGTAGCGAGAATAAGACTCAAGAACAACAAATAAAATACTCTCGTATAGCACTAAAATAAATATTTTGACAATAACAATTTCATTTTAGTATATGTACAATACAAAAATTCTTTACATACAGTGAATAGGAAAAAAGTTGCTGTTCCATAACGGAACACGTGAGTAGCAGATATTTTATGGCAGGCGGCCTCTTCCTGTTGCATGACGACTGCTGTATCAGAAGCAGTGATGGAAATTGAGTTGGTACACGCAGTAAGGGAAAAGGCGGAATAACACAATCAAATATTGAAATATTTCATACAGAATGAAAACTGTTGCGTTGTTTTTGTATTTTTTCCTAGTTTCTAGATATCTAACGAATCCGTATGCAACTCTATCAAGGCACCGGGAGCGCTAGCTCAGTTCATCAACTGATGTCACTGCAGCGCCTCTGACCGGGAGGTCCTAGGTTCGAATCATGACGGCGGCAGGATTTTCGACACTAGCTTTTCAGCCAGGTCGAATTCAGTCGCTGTCTGGAGGAGAATTCTAGCAGCCGGCTGCTCTGATCTGTAGTTCTCCGTGGTTTCTCCGATCAACACCAGGCGAATGCCGGAGCAGTACCCTATCAAACGGGCCACGGACCGCGCGCGATCTGTCCTTCCTCTTCCTTGTCCTATCCTCTCCCTTCATACACACACTTACATGCACTACAGTACCACATTCTGGGTGACCGGTCGAAAGCTTACAGTTTGTCCCGGCTGGGGCGGTGCCCCGTTGGTGGGAGAGTCCTGGTTACGGGGAAACCCCACTAGCCGACGGTAGGTCGGCGCTGGATCTCGCCAACCAGCGGGGGAAGATTACCGCCATCTCCCGGGGGGGGGGAACATGCACTACACTCACGGGACTAATGACCAAAGCAGTTGACGTGTCCGGAAACACGAAAGAATCAATCTATCTATCTATCAAGGCAGGTTTCTCAGTTTTCGTTCAATTTCTGCACACATTGGAAATTAGTGATGTAAATATTACTCTAAGAGGATTGTAAAAACTTACGAGAAAACTTTTGTCGTCTGTAAACAGTGATAGGTAGAACCATCTTTCAGCCTTCTGTACATAAGTATTGAATTTTTAAATGAAAAAAAAAAAAAAACTTAATAAAGAAAAAACAGCATACCTCATTTCATTCTTGTTATTGATACAATTTGATGATGGAGAATAAATCCCACCCAAACCATTTACACACAATAATTAATCCAAATTGACAGGGATGACGTCTTGTATTATACAAAATATATTACTGAATTAATCTGTGAAACATAACTATCTTTCAGCTGTGTTATTAATTAAATTATGAGCAACTTCATTTCACTAATGATGCTACTAGATCAATAAATCACTACTGAGTAAATTCTATCTCGTGAATTACACGCGCGAAAACACAATGAATAACAGTTTCCCTTTTCGAAGTTATTCAATACGAGGCGCATCCAGAAAAAAAGTTTCTTTATGGCGCCAGCAAAAAGAAAACACAATTTCATGGACAATCTTCATTGTAACAGCATGTTGTATTTTTTTCACATAACCACCAGAAAAACAATGTATAATAATAATAATAATAATAATAATAATAATAATAATAATAATAATAATAATAATAATGGTGTTGATGGTGATAATAATAGAATGAGACGTGTCGAATACGAGTTAGCTTACCGCAAACGTGGGACCGGAAGAATTTCCCGTGAGTTCACGGTCGGACGAACACGCTGGGTAGCCGATCACTATTTAAGGAAGTTTGGTGATGCCACGTGGCTGGAAGTTGCGTCAGACACCCACCGCCCTAGGGCAACGGCGTCCCTGAGAGGGAGCGTCGGCCGAGACTTGTTTCTCGACCGACGGCGCTCTCACTATCCCACTACTTTCGCGCTAGTCGCTCACCTACGAAATATCGGTTTGCATAGAAGGGAAGTAGTTTACCTAGGCGGGGAGGACGACGAGGTACATTTTTACACGTGCTGTCGTGTAACCGCGGTAGGTTGGGTGTTTTTTCTCCAAGCATGTCGAGCTGGGAAGTCTTGCACGTTTCGATGACGTTTGATATTTTAATATTTTTTTTTGTCTATAGAAATGTTTGTAATTTCCTGAAATGGTAAAGCCGACATCTTAGAAAGTCGCAGATCATTACGGAGTGCCCGTTGATATTTTTTTTTATTAGTAAGTAACGGTGTTTGTGCTGTTGTAAAATGGAATAGCACATTTCATTAATAGTAACGGGCCCGAAGGTTATTAAACCAGAACTAATTTAATCTTAGTGATATGTCATGTACTTGTGAGTGGCAAATGATGTAGTCACATGCTCAATAGTGCTGAGGGAGTGTCATTCATGTCTTGCATCTGAGTAATATAACCTAACTTTATTTAGTTCCGTGTGTATATCACTGTACGTTTACTAGTAAAGTATTTCTTCACTTTTCATTCTCTTCCGTCAATTTTTGTCCCGAAATGAGTCACCCTCGTCATGTAAGTCTGTGGAATAAATTATATCTTCGAAGAGTCGTAGTTTAAGGAAAGTCAGAGGCTGCAACCCAATCCTTGATGGACGAGCCGAAAAGATGCAGTTCAGTAATCGATAGTTTTTGTATTCACACTGTGTGGTCAGCTCTACGAGAGGTACATAGAGTACGAAGAATTAAGAAGAATTTTTAGACGTGTGTGTGATTTTATTTAGAGCGAAATATTTTTCAGTGTATACCCGCACTACATATTTTGTTGTATTACGTCAATGTTTTTCCTTGTCTGACCAGTAGGAAAGCAGAAGGAGAGTTTGTTGAGAGTTTGTTGAGAGTTTGTTGAGAGTTTGTTGAGAGTTTGTTGAGAGTTTGTTGAGAGTTTGTTGAGAGTTTGTTGAGAGTTTGTTGAGAGTTTGTTGAGAGTTTGTTGAGTTTGTTGAGGATTTGTTGAGAGTTTGTTGAGAGTTTGTTGAGAGTTTGTTGAGAGTTTGTTGAGAGTTTGTTGAGAGTTTGTTGAGGATTTGTTGAGAATTGTTGAGAGTTTGTTGAGAGTTTGTTGAGAGTTTGTTGAGGATTTGTTGAGAGTTTGTTGAGAGTTTGTTGAGAGTTTGTTGAGAGTTTGTTGAGAGTTTGTTGAGAGTTTGTTGAGAGTTTGTTGGGAGTTTGTTGAGAGTTTGTTGAGAGTTTGTTGAGGAGTTTGTTGAGAGTTTGTTGAGAGTTTGTTGAGAGTTTGTTGAGAGTTTGTTGAGAGTTTGTTGAGTTTGTTGAGAGTTTGTTGAGAGTTTGTTGAGAGTTTGTTGAGAGTTTGTTGAGAGTTTGTTGAGTTTGTTGAGAGTTTGTTGAGAGAGTTTGTTGAGAGTTTTGTTGAGAGTTTGTTGAGAGTTTGTTGAGAGTTTGTTGAGAGTTTGTTGAGAGTTTGTTGAGAGTTTGTTGAGTTTGTTGAGTTTGTTGAGTTTGTTGAGAGTTTGTTGAGAGTTTGTTGAGAGTTTGTTGAGAGTTTGTTGAGAGTTTGTTGAGAGTTTGTTGAGAGTTTGTTGAGAGTTTGTTGAGAGTTTGTTGAGAGTTTGTTGAGAGTTTGTTGAGAGTTTGTTGAGAGTTTGTTGTGAGTTTGTTGAGAGTTTGTTGAGAGTTTGTTGAGAGTTTGTTGAGAGTTTGTTGAGAGTTTGTTGAGAGTTTGTTGAGAGTTTGTTGAGAGTTTGTTGAGAGTTTGTTGAGAGTTTGTTGAGAGTTTGTTGAGAGTTAGTTTGTTGATTACACTTACAGGACTGACAGTTCTAATATGGACTTGTCTGCAACGTGCAAAAATGTCGATTTACATATACGTTGCTGTGAAAAAAACAACTGAAATAACGTAAGGGTAAGAAAACACTTTATTTTATTTCTCGTATACCTACATTTATAAGGAGTAGTAATACACATAGTATAGAGAAAGTTTTGTAATGCTGCAGAAAATCGATTTCGGAATTTCAACGGAAATACACTTTGTGGTATCCCCTGAAACCCAAAAAGTGTTGTTTCAAAAATATCCGTCCGTGTAGCCGTCTATAAAAAACACTAACGTCTAATATAGTATGCTTTTTTTTCAAAATGAATATTCCTCAGTCAATCCGGCCTGACTCAAAGCTTTGCAATTTTGAAAACAATCCTTTCAATTTTGGGGGTACTTTACATAAATCCCCTGGAACATTTTCAAAATTTTCACCACAAGTACGACTCCACATTTTTCCTTTTATGATTTCCCCCCGACCTTATTTCTTGTAAGAAATGATAGTAAAATACATTTATTAAGAAGGGATAGGACCGATTTTCAGAGTTAAGACTGAAATTTTCAAAATTTTGAAATATTAAATATTTTTCTATGCCTAATTACAACTACAACATTGAAGGTAGATTTTTCAAAAGAAATTTGTTTTTCACAATTAGTTCTTTCATTAATGTCATGCATACCTTTTTGAAAATTTTAGTAATTTTCACGCAATTTTGAGTGAACTATTGAATTTTTTGAACAGTTCGTGCTAAATGGACTGAATAAGATGGCATAAATGCCTCATTAATGTAATTTTGGTTATTAAAAAATTACACAAATGTATATTTTTTTAAAATATCTTTCACGCTTTCAACATTTACATTACCCCCAATTTCTATACAATTTGCATTTGTGAGTAGAAGTGCTTCAAATGACTTTCATTCAAGATTCTCAACACTCAAAAATTTTCTATGAAATCAATGATGAGAGCTTCGAATGAGAGCGAAATGGTGATCGAAATGAGAGCTTCAAATTTCTCTTTTGCAGAAACGCTTAAACATTTTCTCAAAAACGGCTACAAACTTTTCAGCGAAAATTTTCAGGTATGAAGAAGTTCAACTTTTCTATGCTACTTTTAAAGTCATGTTTCAGTTCTTTCATTAGAGAATAAAAAAATTGAAAAAATGTGAAAAACAAAATTGGGCGACGATGGGTACTGGGAATCAGGTGGGCCAAAATCGAAAACGTAGCTCAGACCAAAGAAATTAAAAAAACTAATTAGTACGAGAAAGTCTGTGTCTGTAACATCACTTATTTTGTAATTTTTATTGAGTTGACTTACATCTGAAACTCCCACGCATTGTTTTAGTAATTCAATGAACTTATTTAAATATTACAACCAAGTAATCCTTGTAAATTGCTAATGCGTTCATGATGCAGTCTACTCATGTGATTAATACATATCCTTCTTTGTGATTTTGAAATCCGAGAAATATTACGAATATTTTTAACTACGGGCATTGTAGAACGGAACTGTGAACTGGTGTTTTAATAATCCTCCAGTTTAAAATGATAATTTTATTTGCATTCATGTTACAATATGTTTCCAATAACGCATCAAATCCGAAATGAATTATTAAGTCCGTGCTTTTAAACAGATCAGGGAAAATTGTAGTTCTAGGAAAGTTTCATATGGAAAAATTCAGCTCATAATGCTTACAAAAGGCTATTTAATCTTTTCTAAGAATTAATGTTAGGTTGTGAGGAACATTATGAGTTCATGTTTTTAGACTTTACATTTGTTTAGTTTATTTTGCATATTTGTATTTGGTCATATTAGTATGTGTGGCTCAAATCTGAGCGAGAGATAATATATTGTATGTAATATTAGTAACCTATAGTTGGAAATGAAATTTTCATTCAATGTCGGTAAGAATGTCGAGAAACATTTTTTAAAATTTAACTGATAAATATGTTGTATGGATTCATTTCCAACAGTTAGTTTATAAACGGGATGGAATGAGCGGTACCAATAAATTGTACCATACGTGTATACAAATAAAACGTTTATTCGACATTATTTAGACAATTAATTCTTCATTTGTAATTGATATGATAAAATATAATGACATTTAAGCTGCATTTGCTGTAGAATTGGGAGCAAATTGCATTAAATGAATTATTTCATAAAACTATAGAAATGTCCCAATATAGGTTTTATTGTATTTTAAGTAAGAAAAGAAAAATTAGAATCTTTCTTGGTTTTCCTTCTGAAAATTGTAAATTTTTCCTATTAGTATGAATTCGGATTTTTCCTATTATTTCCTATTAGCCAAAACTCTCCTATACTCGCCACAAACACACATTAATCTGCAACTCGTTTTGCCATCATGCACCAATTTGAAAGTCATACATGCAGCCGGTCGCTAGAATTGTCCTCCAGACACTGGCTGAACTGGACCTAGCTACCTGTACCTAATGTCGAAAGTTCTGCCACGGCCTGCACTCGAACCTAGGGTCTTCCGCTCAGAGGCCCTGCAGTAACATCAATTGATACCATGAACCACCTAAGCCAGATTGTGGTGAACATGTAGGGAAACGTGTTAGGTAACATGGCAGGGAATGTATGGGGAATGTGTGTGGAATGTGTGAGGATAATGTGGCGGATGTGTGGCGAGAATAATATTTATTCTTAAATTCTGTTTACATAGCTAACGTATGGCCTAGCTTACAAACTAGATACTTACAAACTAATCTAAATCTACTTTGTCTTACATCCTGACTTAATTTAGCAACGAACATTATTTACATTATTTACAGTAAGCAGTACATACACATATAACACAAAAACATACGCTTATAAACATCATTTAAACCGCAACTTCACGACTCATCCACAAACCATCCTCTCTCATCGATCACAGGGGTATTTTCTTTATGTTTAGGCTTGCATGTACTCGACTGGGATAAGGTCATCTTGGGCAGTGTGGCGAAAATAGCAGGCAGCGCCCCCTGCTATAGCCTCGGCGACAATGCGCTCACGTAGCACGCGCATCTTTTCGCCAGTGGTAAATTTACGGAGCAGCGCTGCACTTGACTCACACCACTCGCCCAGAGGTCCTACCACGGTGGGAAGGAAACTGACTTCCCGGAAGTCCCTGGTTGCTAGGAAGGGGTGAATATGTTCGTATTTCCCCGCCTTCTCATCATAGCGTTCACCGAGGCGCCCCGGGTATGCTACGCAGACAGAGGCGTCGACGACGATCACTTGATGGTCCTTAACCAGCACCAGGTCCGGACGGTTCCGCCCTCCGATGGCTTGGTCTTCGAGAAGCACCGTCCACCCACTCGCGACTGCGGCTGCTTAAACGTGTTCCAGTATTCTATTGTGGCGCAGCCGCCAGATCGCGGAGTGGGGTCGGCACTCCGAGATGACGTGGGCGATCGTTTCGGAGGCGGGGGAGTTCATGTTATCAGCATGCTTGCAGCCGCGGCGGCAGGAGCGCTGATCCCTGGGCCGCTGGTGTTGGTGGAGAACATGTGGGGAATCTTATGGAGAACATGTTGGGAAACATTTGGGGTAGGCGTGAATCGTGCGGAGGGGCATGTCGAAAGCGAAATATGTGGAAACTATTTACGGAGAACCGCGAGTAACCTGCTGGGAAAACGGAAGGGAGGACCTCGCGGAGAAAGTTCAGGACAACATGCGGAGAACGTGCCGGCAGCATCGTACGGGGAATGTGTTGGGGGACACGCAAGGAAACATGAGGGAACAAGTGGAGCTGATGAAGTCGTAGGCTTCCGCGGCCAGTCATGTAAATGACCTTGGCTGTCCGGGTGATGCCGCGTCGAATGCTGTGTTGTCGACGTTTCGACCATCTCCAGACTTGAGAAAGACCACGACAAGATGATCGACACGTCGGCATCACCCGGACAGTCAAGATCATTTAAGTGGAGCTGATGTTTTGTTTCTTTTAGCAGTATTCTACGAAGTGGTATAAACGTTTGTCATTGTTAGAGGTTTAAATGTTTTGGGTTCCTCAGCTCTGGAGCATGCATTGGTAATAAGAATCAAATAGAATCTCTAAGTCTACATAAAATTAAATTGTCTCAATATAAAATACTGAAGAAATATTGTGAATTGATACAGGATGTTAAATTTGGTCATCGGATGGAAAAAAGATTCATTTTGAAATTTCAAAATCTTCGAGTTTGTCACTTCATAGTTTCCTTTTCTGTCCTCCATCATATACTAGGTAAGCTATTGCGACCAAAATGTTCTCGTACATTGGCGACGAGGGCAGTGAAGAGAAGGAAGCAGTAGAAGCTATTGACCCTTGCTTAGTCCTTCACTCGCCCCTTCTCCCAGCTCTCTTCACCCTTCTCGACCGACGTCACTTCCTGTAACGGAACAGGATTAAGCACGTTCGCCTGACTCGGATTTCAACGTGGCGCGCGCGGAAAATGTAGTACACACATCAGGAAACTGCGAGTCTTCTTTTTATTAAAAGAGAAGCAGTTAGTTGGACGCTTTATTATAACATGAAAGACGTCATCCTCGTGTAAGCAGTTCCTGCAAAGGAGAAGTTTCCTGAGGAATATTGCTGGTGCTGAGGGAGCGTGCTGGTAGATCTCTAATGTGGTTAAGATTTATGGGTGAACCTTGTCGATGGACGATAAGAAGTCATATTTCATAATTTCTCGGTTCAATAACTACAAGTAATGTGATATTATACGATGAGTATTTGTGCAAAAGATAGTTGGAGGTGTCCTTGGTCTAAAATATAAATGTCAGAACCACAATTATTTCTTGAATTCCTATCTTCAAAATAATTTTGAAAATTAATAGTGTAAAATGCCATGAGCTATCGAATTTGTGATAGCCATTTATACTCACGTGCTAATCTTACCGTGCGGTTCTCTCTAAGCCGGATTTTTTTTTGGTCGACATGGTTTGTGAGGTGATTGGGGACTACATTAATTTTCTCGAGTCTTCTTACATTGTGTAATTGTGAAATTATGTATTTGAAGATATACGGTAAAGGAGAAAGCCTTACCCAACAAACGACAGTAAAACTTGTAAACGAGTGTGTGATAGCTGATGGATAGTACATTGTAGGGATACTTTCAGAGTGAATTCGTGTGCTACAGATTTCGCGTTCGAGCAAATGCGTTTGCAAACGAATATTTAAAATGCTCACTACAGCACTTGAAATATAATTATTAGGCCGAACTATGTCATTCAACACGGACAACCAAACCTGTTTCGTTAGTGAATAATCTAAAAGTTGTATGAAAGACCTCCAATTCAGTTCTCCGAAATGACAAGAAATTGTACAAGAAATCGATGAAATATGTTGCGGATAGTTTCTGCCTAAGATGAATGTAATTATACTATTACAATAGAAATGTGGAATTTCTTTTAAAAATGTCATGTCAAATCAAACATAATTTATCTTATTAAATATAGCTCTCAGCTATATTAAAATTTTCAACTTAACTATATGAAAAGTTTAAATATTTTAGCTTCCATTACTTGTTGTCTGCGCTTAATAATTGTAAAACCGATATCTAGTGCAATCGATTGCAGTCTGATCACTGCCGTTTGGAAGATCAATACTCTTCGTTTTTTTTCCTCCGACCCCTGATCCACTGTGAACATTCTGAACGACCCTAACCAAGCTCGATATTTCAAGTTACATTTTCTGCTTTCTGGATTTCTTTGATGTAGTAGAAACAATTGTTTCACATTTGAAACAAGTACACAAACAAAAGAGAGTTTTTTGTGATAAATTCTGACATTCTGAATTAATTGTAACAGTGATATTTGAGTAATAAAGATTTCATAATACCTGTAGGCTCATGGAAGGAATAATATGATACGTTTGTTGTTACCTCATGTGTTCTGGTTTCACTGCCGTCGCAGTAGTACTCCATTTTAATTAATTAACGTTGAGCGAGAGTGTTGTAGCGGTTGGCGTGGAGGTTCAGCGTGCGTTATTGATATATTTTTATCCAGATAACAACATTCACCCATTTGGAAGCGGCGACGAGACGCAGGGCAGAGGTAATGAAGAATTCAGAACGCGGGCACGTGTTACACAGCCTTCTCTATTTATTTAAACTATTTACAAACATAATACATATTTCATTTTCACTCAGTCACTCACTCAGTCGCGCGTTCGCCTCCCCTCCCTTCCCCTCCCCTCCCCGCCACGCCACGCCACTCCGCCCGCTCGCACTGCCCCGTAAGCGCGCTGAATAATGCATGGCATTTTCATAACAAAAGAGTGACGACAGCGCGGTGCGGTGCAGTGCGGATTCGGGCGGTGGCGGTGGCGGCGGCGGCAGCTGCGGCGAGGGCGAGGGCGGCGGCGGCGGTGGCGAGGGCGACCGTGGTGGCGCCCCTGAACTGCACGCGCGCTTTGGCACACACGCCCGTCACACAGGGCGCGGAATCGAGAACGAATCACCGTCGCGAACGACTACTCCGGGAAGGAGTCGAGAACGTGCGGTCTGGTGTTTCGTTGCGTCATTATACAGGGTGGGAAAAACTTTGGAGACTTATGGATTGATACATTTTGGAAATACATGAAGGGTTTAAAGCCATACGTGTCAAAATCATCTCTTCAAAACCTAGTCATTTGATTCCGTAGATACAGTCTACGGAGTCAAATGTGATGTGTCATATGAAATAAATGCAAGGCTCTTTTCTAATGAACGAACAATGTAATATGATTTTATAATGAAATGCATTTATTATTTTTTAAAACTATTAAATGGCTTTTAACACCCTACATATGTAGTTTAAAATTACTGTACCTTTCTGAATATTTCTTAGAAATTTTCATACTGGAAATCAAAGTACAGTGAATGAATTAAAATGAAATCGTGAATACAAATGAATCATAAAATTCATATTATCCAATGAAAGAAGCAATTTTCTTAAATAATGTTAAGAAACAAAAACGAAATATAAGCACTTTACTGCGTATCAAAATAACTCTTGGCGACTGAAAGCCATGAAAACGTGATGAATTATAATATGAAATTAATAAAATAAGAGATCACTAATAGTTCGAACATAGTGTAGAAAATAGTTTTTCTACCTAATAAACTGAATCACTAAAAAAATTCAGTCTTTTCTCGGAGGAATCTACTTGATGTTATGACCTTTGAGTTCGGTGGAACGTTTACAGGCCGAATAGGAGCCGTAGTACATACACTTTAGTGTTTGCATTCATGTTTATTAAATACCCTGTTCATCGTTCCGCAGATCAATCACCATTTTCACTCACGTATCATTTGATGGCTTGGGAAAAGACTACGCGTCCTAGTTTTTAAAGTGAGATATTCTGGGAACTTTCAGGCTTATTCGATGTGCGATCACAGTTTTAATATCAACTCGTTTAACTCGAGAACAAAATACAAATTAATAATTCAGACGATCTTTTTAAACGATTACGAAGCACAGCCACCACTATAAACAGTCTTGCAGTTGACTCCGAAATCTGCTTTGTCGATGCCAAATCTCGAAGCTTGCCCTTTAAATTGCATTTTGAGTGATGTTCCAAAAAACTAAATACTGATAAACAAGCGCATGAATCCAAATCTCCAGCCTTTTCACTAGCCCTTTAACTTAAGGACCTTTCCCTGAAATCGATTTCATCGGTCACTATATGAAGAAAGAAAGCCATGCTTTCAGAATTGCAGCACCATGATCATTTCGAGACTCGGGAACGTTAAATTGAAAATAAGCTGCGTATTTTCTTCACAATAGTCTTCCTTCGGGAACCTACGTCCAAGAGACTTGGAGAATGGTGTAGAAGGCATAATAAAGAGATTCGCACTTGACCCGCCACATAGACTTAACGGACACACGCAGCAGAGTATACAATTATATTCGTAGAAAAAACGCAAATTGTGGTCACGCTTTCGTAGTCTGGAAGCTTTCTGCAGGAACGTAAAAAGTTGTAGCACCAGTTTTGCGGTTGCGGCCTCTCTAGAAGCCGGAGTGAAGGTCCTTAGGACTGCAGCTCCTGCCGCGTTTTGCCGCGCGTTTCGGGCACGCAGAACGCGATGAACACGCCGCCGGCGACGGCGCACGCGCAGAAGGCCGAGTAGAGCGCACGGGGCCCCAGGGCGTGCAGCGCCGTGCCGAAGAACTTGGTGACGGCGAAGCCGCCGGTCCAGGCGACGGCGCCGGCGGCGCCCGCGGCCCAGCGGCGGTGGCGCAGCGGCAGCAGCTCCGACATGAGCAGCCAGGGCAGCGGGCCCAGCCCCAGGCAGAAGGACACGGTGAAGACGGCCACGGCCAGCACGGGCAGCCAGCGCGGCGCGCCCGCCGCCCAGCTGTACGCCACCAGCAGCGCGTAGCACGTGGCGATGCCCGCCGACGAGCCCAGCAGCAGCGCGCGCCGCCCCGCGCGGTCCACCAGCCGGCTGGCCAGCAGGTTGCACGGCACCTGCGCGGCACACACACACACACACACTTACTGGCTGAGCAGATGACAGGGCGAGTACGTACGAGAAGCTGAATTCGGGAACTGTCTGATGTCGGGAGGTGTCTGATGTCGGGAGTTGCCTGATGTCGGGAGCTGTTTGATGTCGAGAGTTGTCTGACGTCGGGAGGTGTCTGATGTCGGGAGCTGTCTGATGTCGGGAACTATCTGATGCCGGGAGCTGTGTGATGTCGGGAGCTGTGTGATGTCGGGAGCTGTGTGATGTCGGGAGCTGTGTGATGTCGGGAGCTGTGTGATGTCGGGAGCTGCCTAATGTCGGGAGCTGTTTGATGTCGAGAGGTGTCTGACGTCGGGAGGTATCTGATGTCGGGAGCTGTCTGATCTCGGGAACTATCTGATGCCGGGAACTATCTGATGTCGGGAGGAGTCTGATGTCGGGAGGTATCTGATGTCGGGAGGTGTCTGATGTCGGGAGCTGTCTGATTTAGGGAGCTGTGTGATGTCAGGAGCTGTGTGATGTCAGGAGCTGTGTGATGTCGGGAGCTGCCTGATGTGGGAGCTGCCTAATGTCGGGAGATGTTTAATGTCGGGAGATGTTTGATGTCGGGAGGTATCTGATCTCGGGAACTATCTGATGCCGGGAACTATCTGATGTCGGGAGGAGTCTGATGTCAGGAGGTATCTGATGTCCGGGAGCTGTCTGATATCAGGAGCTGTGTGATGTCAGGAGCTGTGTGATGCATCGGGAGCTGCCTGATGTCGGGAGCTGCCTAATGTCGGGAGCTGTTTGATGTCGGGAGGTATCTGATGTCGGGAGGTATCTGATGTCGGGAGGTGTCTGATGTCGGGCTGTCTGATGTCGAACTATCTGATGTCGGGAGCTGTCTGATGTCAGGAACTGTCTGATGTCGGGAGCTGTCTGATGTCGGGAGCTGTCTGATGTCGGGAGCTGCCTGATGTCGGGAGCTGCCTAATGTCGGGAGCTGTTTGATGTCGGGAGGTATCTGATCTCGGGAACTATCTGATGCCGGGAACTATCTGATGTCGGGAGGAGTCTGATGTCGGGAGGTATCTGATGTCGGGAGCTGTGTGATGTCGGGAGCTGTGTGATGTCGGGAGCTGCCTAATGTCGGGAGCTGTTTGATGTCGGGAGGTATCTGATGTCGGGACTTATCTGATGTCGGGAGGTGTCTGATGTCGGGAGCTGTCTGATGTCGGGAGCTGTCTGATGTCGGGAGCTATGTGATGTCGGGAGCTGCCTAATGTCGGGAGCTGCCTAATGTCGGGAGCTGCCTAATGTCGGGAGCTGTTTGATGTCGAGAGCAGTCTGATGTCGAGAGCAGTCTGATGTCGAGAGCAGTCTGATGTCGAGAGCAGTCTGATACCGGGATGGAGGCGACCGTCCGCATCAGCCGCTCGCCACTCACCAGCAGCGCGCCGATGAGCACGGTGGCCATGTTGGGCGAGAGCGAGGTGCCGGCCTGGCTGAAGATGCTGACGGTGTAGAAGGTGATGGCGTTGATGCCCGTGGCCGGGCGGATGACCATGAGGCAGAAGACGACGCAGAGCGAGCGCGAGGCCGGCGTGCCCCAGCGCAGGTCGCGCGCCCACGCGCGCAGCCCGCCGCCGCCGCCGCCCGCGCCCTGCCCGTCGCCGCCCTCCGGAAGGATGGGCTGCGCCGAGCTGCGCGCCCCCAGAGGTGGGTGGTGGAGGCGCGGCGCGTCGCCGCTGGCCGCCCGCCCGCCCTCCGTGTCCTCGAACGCCGCGTTCTCGTGGCCCGCGGCCTCGTGCTCCTGCGCATGACCCAACCACACAGCTTTATATTTGACGAGGCGTCGTGCTCAGGATGTAGGGTCAACAACTTCTAATTAATAATACATGTTTAGGAGTTGGAGTCCAATTATATTTTCTTGGTGAAATAACTGCTTTACTGTCCAGATTCAAACAATGTATTCCAAAATTGCTTCAAGAAATGTTTGGTTAATGTTGGTTGTTAGTGAGTCCGGGCGCGTCAACAGCTTAGGTCATTAGTCCCGTTAGTGTAGGGCATGTTTTCCTCCGGAGATGGCGGTGATCTTCCCCGCTGGATGGCGAGATCCGGCGCCGACCTACCATCGGCTAATGGGGTTTCCCCCTAACCAGGACTCTCCCACCAGCGGGGCACCGCCCCAGCCGGGACAAGCTCTAAGCTCCCGACCGATGTCCCGGAATATGTGGTAGTGTAGAGCATGTTAGTGTGTGTGTGTGTGTGTGTGAGAGAGAGAGAGAGAGAGAGAGAGAGAGAGAGAGAGAGAGAGAGAGAGAGAGAGAGGAAATGACAGGACAAGGAAGAGGAAGGGAAGATCGCGTGCAGTTCGTTTGTTAGGGTACTGCTCGGGAATTCGCATGGTGTTGATCGGAGAAACCACGGAAAACTACTGGGTAATGTTGCATTAAATATTCTGATAATCTAATTTGGTGGCGTAATTTAAATATATGTTTTTAAATATATGTATTTTCTTGAACTTCCGAATGCAAACCCATTTTTAAATTGAATTAATTTTAAAGGAATTGATATGAGTTTGGGAATTTGGGAATTTTTAATTCCTGCAAATTAGTCCAACGAGGAAAATAATGATTTCGTGCGAAGAAAGAACATGGCATCCTGTTTGCCGTTGGCAACAGTTTGCCTCGCTGTTTCTTGTTTCAAGATACCATTGTAATGTAAAAATCATTTATGTTTTAATAAATGTACTTGTGACTGTCTATAAAAAGTAATTATTGGAATTTTTATTAAGAGAAATACTATTGGTTCACTATAGAATTTGAAGAAAAAAATGCCTAATTTTCAGGGAACATGCATTTAACCATTAGAGGAAACAAACGAAGGTTCTAATGGGAAAGTCGCACCCAGCGCCCTTACCTTACGCAGCACGGCGTCGTTCTGCGCTGCGCACAGGTTGACGGAGTAGCGGCGGCCGGGCGCGCGCGAGGCGGGCGGCAGCGTGAGCAGCGCGGGCAGGCTGACGCGCTTGCACGGGCGCGCGCCCTCCGCCTTGGCCGCATCGCCCTGGGCGGCCGCCAGGCGCGCGGGCGCCGCCCCCGCCCCCGCTTCGGGGTCGGCCGCAGCGGACGACGACGTCGACTGCGCGCGCAGGCGCCCCGACGTGCGCAGCAGCTCCTTCATGTCGGCCAGCTCCTCCGTCACGTCGCTCCCTGCGCACATCACCGCCCTCGTGGGTAAAACTGTAAATCTCTCTAACCCGGAATAGACCGGGACAAAAATAAGGGAGTTTTTTAGGGAGTTTTCCGTTTTATACAGGATTGTCCACTTTACAAGTGATATCGATATTTCCGTCCAGAAACTAGTAAATTAATGTAAATAAAGAAGAAATTAAAAAGTAAAATTTGCATGTTTTTATTATGATTATTAAAATAGATTTAAAAATGATATATTAACGGAATAAATCACCAATAAATGAATATTAAATATTCTTCATTAACAGCTTCTGAGTTTCTCTTGCTTCCATAAGTTTGACGTTTTCATCAAATGTTAGAGTTTTATAGTTTTCGAATTGTTAAACTGGTTGTGAAACTCATAAAAATACACACCATCTCACAGCCTAATGGTTGCAATCGGACTGCTTGCTGACTCCTTCAACGCACAATGCGTGACAGCCCGGAGTACTATGATTTCCTGATACCGTCGCATGGCCTTGAACAATGCGTCTCTTGCCGAGGGGATACGATTTTCAACGTGGGGCAGGGAGAGGCGCGAATGGAAGTACATCTTCCCACGCTGAGAGAGTTGGGAGGGGGAGGGAATTCCCCTACGTCCTACGCCTTGAGAGACAAGTGACCCTAAGGTCGAATTCTGCGCATTCAGCTGAAGCTCCTCTCCTTCACTGTGGAGTTGCCACGACTAAATCGCATGGGATAAATAATTTAAAACAGACTTAATTCATTACGCTAAAAATATTTCGTGTCACTGCTACTACATTAAATTCACAGGAATACCATATTATAAAGATTTTTTCCCCTACAGGACATGAAAAACCGTTCCGTTTCCGCGTTGGACAGATTCTGTTTTATGCTGTGTAAAATACCATATAACTTCACGGGCCAGATAAATTTTCCGGTTAAGGTAGGTTTTCTGGCTTGTACAGGTTCCAGTTTAGACAGATTTTTCTGTATATGATGGAATGAACGATTAGTAATTCCGGGCGCGTCATTTGCTGAGATCATTAGTAGTAGAACTCCGATATCCCGAACTAATTGGGAGTGTGATCTATTCGGATTCGGCAATGATCGGATTATCCGAAAAATGTACCGTATGTATACAAATACATCTAAAGGATTACCAGAAACATTGCATAGCGTGAAATGTGAGAAAATGGCCATGTAGCGTAGCGACATGAAGTAGCACTATTACGAACATCGGGGTACAGTACGTACAAAACCGAATGCGGTAGTAGTGGCTACATTGTTTAGAACAGTTGAAGCACTGTGCTTACGAGTTTAGTTACCAGTTAAACGTTTTATTTCGACATCTCATTTAGTAGTTCAGTTGTACAAAAATTATAAAATTCTTTCTTATACTACAAATAAGCATTTCATTTATTTGTTTTATTTTTCTCTGTCCCGAATTTTGTTCGGAATATCCAAAATTTCGGATTTGTTGTGTTCGGATTAGCGGGGTTCTACTATAATGTTGTTTATTGAAAGCAAGCGGCAGCAAAGCCGGGGAGGGTTGGAGGCATCTGGGCTTGGCCCCCATCCTCCATGCTCCACAACAGAACGCAAGTGCGTTGTCCCTATCATATGGTTACATTCTATTTCATTTAAAAATTTAAGACTTTACCTCCTTATAAATCGGACCCATGGGTTGTGCTATGTATACTACTCGGAGTTTAAGATACTAAGATTTGAACCTTCTCTTACATTGAGAGAATAAATAATAATAATAATAATAATAATAATAATAATAATAATAATAATAATAATAATAATAATAATAATAAACCTAATCTAAGTTGAGAGAAAATACAAAAATAATCTAAGCTAGAACTACTATTTACGATGACACGTATCGTACAAGTTTTGAGATACAACAAGTGAATAGCAATTTGATTTCAAAAGGCATTACTAGAAAATTTCTAGTTCGTGAGAAACATTTCTCCACGACACGAATACGAACAGCCGTCTGGGTGTAATGCATGTTTTCAAGTAAACTGGGAGCGAGAGGCAACTGTAATCTTCCCCGCTGACTAGCGATATCCGGCGTCGACCTACGTCGGCTTGCGGGGATTTTCCCAAACCAGGTATCTCCTAACAGGGGGCACCACCCCAGCCGGGACAAGCTGAAAGCTCTCGTCAAGTGCAATAGTGTAGAGCATGTGAGGTCAACCTTGTGTAGGTAAGGGGTGACGGTAGGACAAGGGAGGGAAAGGAAAGATGGCGCACCGTCCATGGCCCGTTTGTTAGGGTACTGCTCCGGCATTTGCGTGGTGTTAATCGGAGAAACCATGGAAAACTACTGATCAGAGAAGCCGGCCTCTAGACTTCACCTCCAGGCAGCGGCTGAATTCGAACTGACTGACTTGTTAGTGTAGAAAATGCTGCCAACGTTGGTATTCGAATCTTATGACCTCCCGATCATAGGTACTGCAGCGACATCACTTGATGCCCTGAGCGACCTTTGCCGGTGGGGATAATACAGTCGACTATATTAGCGGGTGTAACGAACTCTTATCATTTGTTATGTACACCATAGAAAATACTTCTTGGAGAGCCAATCACCTTAGTACTGCGAATTCATGTAACATTAAGGATTTGCAGGTAGAGGATCTCGTGAGATATTTATGTGGCACCTTGCGACTTAAAGAATTACTTCTGTTCATCAATGGCAGTTCTACGCAGCCTGAAGATTTCATGGACTCGGATTACAAGTCTAAAATTAGTGCAACCATGTAACATTGTGGATCTCCCAGAGAAGCAGACAATTAGCTACTCAAGCTTCCCCATTACGCGCCGTTGGCCCTGAGTAGGAGGATATCTTGAAAGTTTTCAGAAAAGTTATTTGAGTTTGTTTAAATAGAAGAGCCATTTTTTATGTGAAAACGTTTAATGTGTAGTTCTTAGGATAGTCATAGTTTCTTACACAGTGTTTCCAGGCGTATCCCCACCAAATTCGAACCACGTCGCAAAATATTTGAAAATTCAATCCGTTAGGTAAGAGTTACACAATGTTCATGCGGGATACAATTGCAATTGCGGTTAATCATATCTCATTCCTCACGCTCCAAGTCAACTTGCGTAAATGCATTTCACAAAAAGTAGACATCCGCCACGCATTCCGCTTTGCTGAGCTTAAAAACTTCGGAACGTTGGGAAATTACAAGTTTTTTTGTCGCTGGCTACGTGGCTAGAAAAGGTTTGTCTTTTGTTTTGTTGTAGAGATCCCAGTTATTTTCCCGAGACAGTCCCGGATTTGTAACTTTTCTTCCGATTTCCGACAAATCACATCGGAATGCTAAAATGACCAGCTCTTTTAGAAACCAAAAATGTTTGTTATTTTCTGATCGTATGATCGATTGTTATGATGCCGTGACTTCGAATTTCTTGATGAACTATTGTTGGAAAGATTTGTTCGTCCGTGTCATTCCTTTCCGTTCGCATGTTTAGTGGTGAGTGTCAAGTTAGTATTCGAAATATTTGCGATCTGTTTAATAAATTTGTATTTAATGAAAAAATGCAACAAATGCCCGAGAGAAAGTGTGTTTTCAGTGAAAATTTGAATGCGCACTTACCATTTTCAAAAGAAACTACTTCCAAAGACAAAGAGGAATTGTGATCTCTGCCACGCGATATTTAACTTTTCAATTTTTTAAACAGTTTTTTCTACTCCCATTATGTAATTATGTCATTTAATGGCTGCAACCCGTTGCATAATGATACTCATTACGATACAGATTTCATTATGATACAGGTTCTTGACCAATTACAGAGAAGTTTACAAACCATTGACACTTCATTTATCATTGAGAATCGTTCTAGTAAATGTTTTGTTCGATTGTGTTCATTAAAATTGCGTTTAATATTTTATTATGTTGATCAGTTTTAATTTATTTTATCAGTAATTTTACGTGGAATAATATTTAAAATAAATTGGATAGTAATTTCATTTTGATCCTATTTGACTAGCGCAGAGGTAGTGGTAGAGGTAGAGGGAAACATTTGACTAACGTTAAGATCAGAACGCAAGATATTGTGTGTTATATGTTGCTACCGTTTTTTGTCCTTGAAAACCGGCTACTCGCTCGTTCCTCGCTCGTTTCGTAAAATCACACTCGTGTATACCCATCATTACATCATCGTTTGATAATGTACTATTTAATAATTTGTATTCGTTGCATAAAAGTCAGATAATTTGTAACATAATGCCCTGATTTTTAACGCACCGAAAGGAGCAAATTATTTCTGGGCTCATAAAGTATTCTGAATAATGGTATTTTGTTTCATATAAGATCCCACCCCCTCAATCACAATTTTGTTTTGTGTCCCGGTTTTTCGTTTTAAAAATATGGGAACCCTGTTTGCTGCTATCTGTGGCAGAGGTTGTGAGCCCTGATTGTGATCACTGAATTGATAAGCATCTGTTTTCTGTGAGGTCGCGAAAATGGAGTCGGGCCACGGTCCCTAGAAAAGCGTAGATACGCGTCGCTGAATTAGCAATAAGATCAAAGGTGCAGTGCACAGCCACGGCAATAAAGCGTTAAGCTCACCGCTGAATATATAATAGGTCCTAGCTGCACCCGCGCAAAGTGTAAAGCTGAGAAAAGAATGTCTGCTCTACTTGTTGTGAGGAAATGGTAGTTGCTGAGAAAGGATTAACCGTTTGCACAATCATTTTATATATTCTTGTTCATTAGATGGTGCATACATTGTTGTCATTGATGCCTTTTAGTGAAGGTATGTCTAAAAATTCTGTACAGATCAAAAAGCATTGCAATTATAGGAAAGTTTTCTCGGGGGTTACCCGTTTCCCGTATCTCTCAAACTATACTTTATCCGTTCATTCACATAATAATTTACTGCTTAAATCATCAAGGATTTCAATGATCTCACTAGTTCAAGGATCCTCATTAAATAAACGAAAATATCATTAAACATTTTTCACCGAATTGTCGACCACCAAAACTGTAACGATCGCATATTGTCACTACTTTAGTCACGTGACTGACGTCATTTCTGCTACTAAGTACAGGACGCAAATTCGGCCACCTATTTCAATAGTTTGTTTTTGCTTATAACTTGCCAGACATTCCCATAATTCGCAATTCAGTGGGTTTAACAGGAGACTTTGCTCCGTGAGTAAGAATGTGTACCGTGAGTAACTCTATGCACTAGGTACTGGAATATTGAACATGAAGGTACCGGAATATTGAATTAGGTACTGGAATAAAAAAAAAACGTCTTTCGGGCATAAGTAGTCAACCGATCCAAAGATGATCGTCTTGAAGAAAAACACAGTTCTCTCTGGCTACTCACTCATCACGTAATGTTGGTACTAGTGGAAAAGCATCATTGAAATTACATGCTTGCATAATACATGATAAGTGTGGATGAAATTGTGAAAAAGTAAATACAGTGAAAAAAGTAAGAACATTTGTTCTCAGCACTTAGCAGACAGTGAACTGTAATTGCAGCATTAAACACACGACAGTTTCGAATGGGTATTTAAAATACATATCTAGTTGAGTTTGAATGGTAGGGTATGGAATATTTGCAACAATACAGAAATTAAACATTACATGCTTAACACATTCAATTCCTTCTCTGTCATTGTTATTGAATTTCCGATTTCAATATCCGATTATGTTTGACCTAAGAGGCAGGGATATTAACACACGCACACGCACACGCACACGCACACGCACACACACACACACATATATGAATTCTGATGAATTTTGATGAATACTGATGAATTTTGATGAATTCTGATGAATTTTGTTATTAATTTTTTTTCACTAATGTACTATTTTCTGCATTGGACATTGATGTTTGTTTTTGCCCTCGGTCATGTGTATCAAACGAATTGGTCAGAAACACTGTTACAAATGCGGTTCTCATTTGTTCGGAATGGTTATTGGATCAATAGACTTCGCGTCTGTATGTTATGAATAAGGATGATTGATTGAAACGCAGTCATTCTGATCAGCCGTCATATTTGTTACACTTTTCGACGCTCCTTCCGATCGATATTCGACCCGTGGAGTGCGGGTATTTGGAAGTTGCAATTTTTTCTAGTCCCTTATCTGCGAGAAATGAAATGTCAGGTAATCCAGTGTTTTCAGTCACGCACTTCGTCTGTCCATAACACTGCGGTAATCACAAAACATAACATCTCGATCAGGTTTTTCGTCCAGTTTCCCTGATCCATTGAGCAAATGCTGAGATGGCCCCTTGTTTTGCTTCTGGACATAAATGTAACTTCATTATCTGTGCACGTCTTCTAGTATTCATTGGGAAATATAGTTATTCAAGTTATCGTTTCCATGTTGTTGCGGCAGGAAGTATTATTCCTTGACGAAGAACATCGTGGGTAAGAGCCCAAAATTTATTGCTTATTTATCCTTGAAAATAGATTTTATTACATGAGAGTTTTTTTTATTAAAAAGATTTTTAAAATTCATGTAGTATATGACTTAGTGTAGGGATCACAGAATTTTGAAAATGTGCACAGAATTCACTTCTCCCCATAGCACGTCATAAGCAGTTTCAACTGTTTTTTTGACGTAAAATAAATAAATAAATAAAATTAATTGTTTCTATTGGTTTCTATCACCGGGTTTCCCAAATTGTGTTAAACGCAACTTTTTTCTCCGAGGCTACTGTATCACGAGACGACCATAGTGGTCTTGGTGTAATTACAATTGAAATTCTTTGCAGATTTAAATAACATCTAACGGAAATTTTCTAGGCAAAAAGAGATTTTGGTATTATTCATTGTGTCATATTTATCTCACTTGGAAATCCAATTTTCTAACACTCTCTACATTGAGGAAACCTGCGATAGTAAATAACATAAATATTGTTTACTTTGGAATTATTTAATTATTGCATCTTTGGTGTGTTGGTGAAAACTGTATAGTAATTAACTTTATTGAAAATTAGAATTGCATAACTTGCTTAAAAATAGGAACTTTGGTACTCACATTGAAACGTTTGTCTTCAGATAAACAACTTAAAATGTTTTTTTCTTCTCTCATTATATAATTTTCGTTTCAGATGAGTGGAGGTCGTTTTATAACGATAGTCAATTCGATACAGGTCCATTATACTCCAGGTTGTTGACTAATCTCATCGATGTTTACAATCCAAGCATTGATACGTAATTAATCATTTGCCGTCGTTCTAGTGTATATTTTGTTCTAGTTGGGATGTAACCGCAACGAGAGTCGAAATACTAAAATGCTGAACCGAAGCAAATTAACTATAAAATTTCACGAGGACGGGAAAAGAAATTAAGTTCAATTTTTACTAGTTTTCATTTGTATAAAAGGCATTGTATGGAAATCGATGTAACGGGTTGTTAAATACCCTTATTAACACTCGTTCGTTCCTCTTTCTTGTAATGTACTTTATATTCGTGTATAAATCCCCATCATTACATCACCATTTCATTATACCTACAATAATGTTACATTTGAAACCGCAAAAAAATATTAATTTTCCGTTTAACAATTTTTGCATTATAAACTATCCATGAACGAATATTCCTACAAAAACGTTTGGGAAACGCTGGTCTATGGGCTAGTTAGATGTGGAGCGGATATATACCACGTTTTGAACGGGGAATGAAACAATGAGCCATGAACTGAATCGCATCTCAGTCATTCTCGCTTTGTATGGTGCATTGTGTAGGAATATGATTCAGTCCGTGGCCTACATATAACACCAAGAACAGACGTTGGAAAGAGTGACGACTCATAAAGTATCTGAGTGGCAGCAATGCGGGTAGTTGTTCCTTTCTCACGATGCCGTTGGTCGCAGTATGACGTGTCATGTGCACATCTGGCTTTCAGAGGAGAAACTAGAGGAGATATATCATTGGATTAGAACGGAGCACAATTTAGAAACAATCCGCTTGAATTTATTGGATTTATATTTTGTCTTTGAGTGAAAGTTTTGATATATAGAAAATATTTGGGACGCTTACACTAGGAAAGCTACAATTGACAAATATTAGGCGAATTGTGTAAATGTCCACTATAATTCCAACTGTTATCGTGAAAATTCGAATTTTAAAAATAAATGTTTAATTAATGAGAGTATTTTGAAAATTAAGTCTCTGGTATCTCGTCAGGCCATGCTGATAGGGATTGGAACTGTGGAAAAGGCATTGCGGTTGTTGAGTATTATGTCATTTCGTGATGGATCAGTCTCGATAATAACGATGTTTCTCTGAAGTGAAACGACAGCGTATTTACGAAGAATTATCACGAAATGGATACAGGTATAGATATACAACACTAGCTCTAATTTTTCGATGTGATTTATGGATTTGAAATGTAAAACAATCTTATATTTTTGTGTGTTTTTTCTGCATAACATGCTTTACTGAATTAACAAAAAAATAGTCATTTCTGGAACTAAAACCGAATTCACTGGAAGTCACTGGTTGAAGTAAATGCAGAAACTGACCTTATATCTTTGGTTGCCAGGTTGTAGTAGCGTTTTTGTGGTTTAACTTTGCTGATTGTGAAAAAAACACGATCTTGAATTTGGTCGTAATAAAGATTGGGTCTTGTTATCATCTATTCGGTGTGGTGAACATAAATATAAAATAATACAGCCAAAAATAAAACAGACATGCTTTATCTTATCCATTAAATATGTAACGCCTTTATGTGGCGAACTATCACAATCACTCTAGTAGATCTGAAGCATAAACTCAGTTAACACGTTTTTTAGTAATTCTAGACGCTCAGGAAATATCCTTGTGCTCTTCGCCAGACAGAAACTCGATACGAAAAACTGATCACAAGGACAGGGCGTTACACCGACGGAGCAAATGACGTGCCGCACTAAAATCGCAAATGTTCAATCAGCCCCACAAGTTAACACCCCAGGACAAGGTGCAACTTTTTTTTTATCGTTGAACGACGAAGATGACATAAAAAGAAAAGGAAATCAAACAGGACGAATCTGAAATTCATGGCATGGTGTCGTGCTTCATTGAATGGGGAGTGTGACGAGCTCTTCAACCCACGCTCGGCAGACCCTCTTCTTCTGAAGAGCAAGTTAACGACTGTCCATTAAAAAGGCGCTCCGCGGGCGGAATTGAAGGGAAGACCGCGTGCTTTAGCGCCTGCGTGGGGCGGAGAGCCAACGCCCGCTCCTGCGAGGGAGCGAGGGCAACAGCGCGAGTGGGAGGGCGACGGGGGAGGGGGTAAAAAGGCGCGGCCGTAACCGGCGCCTGGAGAATCGCCTCTCTGGCGAACGACTCTCCCGCCGGCGAACGACTCGCGCGGAGCGGTTCGCTAATCGCCGCTTGGAGCGCTGCGAGCGCGGGCGGCCATTCCGAAGTGTCGTCGGGCAGATGGTGGCCATTCCGCGAGAAGGGGGAATGGAGCGACTGGAAGAATTTTGTTCCCTGATTTCTTGTCGGCGGTTGCCGGAAGAGATGGCATTCCTCTGCGGAAAAGGGGGAAAAGAAAGGACATTTTTGGGGGAAATTTGTTCGAAAGCGTTTTGGGAAATTTGTACGATGCTCATATACGGGGCTTGCTACCTGAAATATTGCTCAAAAGATCAGTTATTTTCATTACTTATGACTATTGACTTTAAACAGATATTGCAATGAAGTTAAAAATAGAAAAAAACTGATAATGAATGTTTTTGAATAATAAATGATGTGGTGAGGTAGGTTTGAAGGAGAGAAAGAGGATTGTAAATTACGAAAGTACAATTAGTCAAAAGTAAAAATCGAGAGAGAAAAAAATACAATATAGAATAGAGAACGGGAATTACCGAATAGTACTATAAATGACGCTACGACAAATACATGCTATTGGAGATTGAAAAAGAAGAAACCTAATTTAATCATATATACTTTCAAAATTATCATTAGCAACATAATTAATGACATTAATGAATTTGGGAATTTTTCCTTAATTGTTTCCCAAAATGTTCACTTCAAGCCTCCTAATGTTTGCGTTGCAGCCGTTTGTGCTGCCACAATACGCGTGTTGCTGACGGCAAGTTTAGTGAACCATGAGTTTCGGAAACGCACACTCATTTCGATGCGATAATGCGATTTTGGATAGTTTCAGCGCGACAAGATGCGAATTATTTGAATGAGATTAAGCCGGTAATTAATTAGTAACCACACGCCACATTGTTCGAATGGGATTGGCCACTAAACTTAATGCCCTGGATTTGAAGTAGTGTGTTTTTAAGGCATTGCAATCTATAGAGATCATTTACGTCAGGTGAGCATGCAGTTGATACGAATATTCATGTAGCGACGGTGGAAGCGAACCGGTGCAAAAGCTGTCCTCGTTGATCCTCGCGAACAAGTGCGGTTAATTACATTTTGCATGGATATCTTTTCAACCCTGGAAGGCGCCATCCTGAACTGTTAGTAAATGGCGAATGTTTGTTTATATGCGATGATTACACGTATCTTACGTAGACGAGGCTTGGAAAAAAACAGCATGATCATGACCTTAAAACATCTAGTCACAGAAAATTACGGGAGCCATTTACCGTAGCGAGGTCTGCCACAAATGCAAATGCAATTGGTTTCTCCTACTATTTCAGTTACTTGTAGGTGTCAAGTGAAAGGTCAGATACGATCGATAAAATGCGGAAGCATTCTGAATCCCTATTCACCGATAAGACTATCGCTATCCCTTTTTTGCCTTCTCTTTGTTACTCTTTATTTAGTATACTGCCTACTCCCTTCTCTAAAGAAATTCAAGCTACTTTTAGTAATCTGATAATGTGGAGACATCAGTTACAGAAAATCAGTTATAAAGAAACACAAATAGGTACAATTGCAAGTAGTTCTATAAAAAAAGATAAAGGTATCTTGAGTTATTTCAAATCATTGTCGGATCAATAGAGATAAACTGGTTAGGTTGATTACTTGACGGCACTAAGGATTACGATGGTTGCTATTCTGCACTGGAGGATGTGAGCTCGATTTTCATTTGATCCGGCTTCGATCCCTGCAAATTACCTCAAGATCACAAAGGAGCTTATTAGGGCGGCTTGGAAAGTGCATGCAGGAATCCCTAGTAAATTAGAGAGATGCGGAACGACCTGGAGATAATTCAAGTATCTGAAGATCCCTCGCTTTAGTTCTTAGTGTGTATAACAGCCGGAAGAAGCGTACAGGAGTCTGAAGGGAGCGTACATCAGAATGAAGGGGGCGTGCATCAGTTTGAACTGGGCGTGCACCAGTCTGAAGGGGGCGTGCATCAGTCCGAAGGGGGCGGTAGCTCAGTACATCAACAGATGTCACTGCAGCGTCTCTGACCGGGAGGTTCTAGGTTCGAGTCCTGACGGCGGCTGGATTTTCGACACTAGTTTTTCAGCTAGGTCGAATTCAGTCGCTGTCTGGAGGATTATTCTAGCGGCCGGCTACTCTGATCGGTAGTTTTCCGTGATTTCTCCGATCAATACCAGGCGAATGCCGGAGCCCTAAAAACGGGCCACGGACCGGGCGTGATCTTTGCTTCCTATTCCTTGTCCTATCCTCTCCTCTTACACACACACACACACACACACACACACACACACACACACTAACTTGCACTACACTACAAGATATTCCGGGAGATCGGTCGGGAGCTTAGACCTTCTTCCGACTGAGGTGGTGCCCCGCTGGTGGGAGAGTTCTTGTTAGAGAGAAACCCCGCTAGCCGACGGCACGGCGTCGCCGGATCTCGCCATCCAGGGGGGGAAGATCACCGCCATCTCCCGAGGAAAAAGCATGCACTACACGTACGGGACTAATGACCTAAGCTGTTGACACGCCCGGAATCACTAACCAAGCAACCAACAGAAGGGGGCGTGCATCAGTCTGAAGGGGCGTGCATGAGTATGAAGGGGGCGGGCATTAATGTGAAGGGGGCGTGCATGAATGTGAAGGAGGCATGCCTGAATGTGAAGGGGTGTGCATGAGTGTGAAGGGGATGTGCATGAGTACGAAGGGGGTGTGCATGAGTGTGAAGGGAGTGTGCATGAGTGTGAAAGGGTGTGCATGAGTGTGAAGGGGTGTGCATGAGTGTGAAGGGGTGTGCATGAGTGTGAAGGGGGTGTGCATGAGTGTGAAGGGGGGCCTACTGGAAGAGGATCGCGGATCCCCGAAGGGACGGTGTACGATCCAGAATGCCATCTGCGTGGACCCGAAAGAGGTCTGAAGGGACGTGTCGGGATCCGAAGGCTGCCTGAAATCGCCGGCCAGTGGCGCCACCTACCCGCCCGGAGCCAGGTGAGCGCGCGGCGCGCGCGGGCGTCGCGGCCGTGCGCGGCGAGGTGCACGGGCGACTCGGGCATCCAGGCGAAGGCGAGCAGGAAGAGCGCCGGCAGCGCGGCCAGGGCACCCGCGAGCGCCGGCGGCGCCAGCACGGCGCCCAGCACGTACGCGCTCAGCACGCCCGCGTTGGTGGCCAGGTCGAAGAGCACGCCCGTGCAGCCGCGCACCTGCGCCTCGGCGATCTCCTCCAGGTAGAGCGGCGCTACCACCGTGATGGCCCCGCAGCACGCGCCCTGCAGCGCGCGCCCGCAGAACAGCAGCCACACCTGCGGGGCGCACGCGGAAATGGCACATGACGCCCCATGCGCCGGCAAGCCCAAGGCACAAGTCCATGAGCGTTCCTCCGTCCTCTGTGCCTGCGTCGCTTACGTTACGCCGTTGTTTAGTTAACACGGAAAGTCGCTAAGGCGATATCGGCTCTAGTGTAGTAAAATATTGTTGCGCATATCCTTATCTCCGCGTTTACTTATCATTACTAAACTATAGTAGATTCATATTCTTGCTCTTGCAAGTTTACTAGGCAATAGTAATATTAATTAAAAACAAAATATTTGAGTAGTCTTATTCATAATTTATGTTATATTAACAAACATTGTAGTTATTATACAACTCCTCATCGAATTTAATCTGATAAATAGTATCTAGCTAATGAATATACATTGCCCCATGATGTACAATATTAACATTAAGACTACGTGTATCTCATGAAATTGTATAACCAATATGTGTATTTGAAACTACTGTATTTTTGTAACTGTGGTCGCTAATGACCTAGCTGTTTATAAGGCGACCTTAAATAAATAATAAAAAAAACATGGTCGTTTTAACATCATGATCTGACTTAACGTGAACTAAGGATCAAAATTTTTGTGTGTTTACGTATGTCAAAAACAAACAAACAAAGTATCGCCACATTTAGAATCAGCACATATCTTCGCCGATTTTGTCGGCGAAGAAGGATGCTGATGTGACATGCCTAAACATGCAGATGTGGAATGCTTAAACACGTAGCATGCACACAGCAGGTTGTTTCTGATGAAACATTTCCAATTTCACGGCTTCCACCTTCTTAGCTAGCTTAAAATCCAAGCTAAGGTTGGAAATCTGAGCTGCAATTACTTTCCGGGACTATAATTTCTACGAGGTACATACCATTATACGTGAAGCGTTTGCACTAAAAGGGAGTCCGAATCAGGGCTGCTCGAATGCGAGAATTGGGGGCCAGCTGCCATTGAAGACACGCGCGACAATAACATTTTACTACACTAGAGCCGATATCGCCGTAGCGCCTTTCCGTCCCTCCTCTGCTTAGAGGATGACTAACCTTAGAGGATGACAGCGTTCCGTACTAGTGATCCTCAAGAACGCGCTGGGCTTGCCTGTTGGGCCGCCCACTTAATCAGCCCTGGTCTAAGCTATCATTTATTCTGATGTTATTGGATGAGGATACTTTTCATAGTCTCTACGAGAAGTAGTGTGCAGGCGATGAGAACATAAGTTTCGGCGAAAAAAACATAAGTTTCTGCGAAATAATTTTCCATTTCCACATCCTATAATCTGCTTCTTGCCCTGGATCTGCGATAGGAAGCATTCTCCGTGATATTTGAATATGAAATGTATTCAGACAGGGACATTTGTTTCTTCAGTACATACAAGGATATGTAAGAAACATTTATGATCTACAAATGTCTGGTACTTCGAATTTCTGGTCACGTTTGAACGACAAATTTCTCTGTCACCCTTTTAGTATCTATGTTAGTTTAGTTATAACCTAATGTAATCTATTGCGTCTTCTGCTGCGACTCTCCGTATACTTCAGACGTCCCAATCTGCATTTGTAACTCTCTAATTATTCGATAACCTGCTTTTAATCTGCCTTATTTAATTTTTTGTTTGTGTCATTTACCACTGATACCTCCTAATGAGTGTTCCTCACTACAAACATTATCTACTACTACAAGGGCTTCCCGGAAGTATGCGAACCCCTGCATAAGTTCACCCACGGCAGACAATAGACAAACCTGCATGCCCACGGCGAAATACAACCGGGTGAACCTTCACACATAGACGCAAAGCTGCCCTCACGAATCGTTTTAGCACATTTGACCGATTCGAAAAAAATATGTGATATTTGTAAAAATGAAAGATTATTTTTGGTTAAATGGAAAATACTTAATGGTTTAAAACAAAGGAAAATGTTATTACAAATGAGTCGTATGTTTGATACAGTCTTTCGGTCATCACTTCGAGGAAAATATTATTGTCTCATAAATATTTTCATAATACTTTCGTCTAATATCCTGATAGAGTAATTTTTGATAGCTTCCGAGATTTCCAGACATTATGTTTAGGAGTTATACTTTCCGATTCTGTCAGTCGAGTCACGCATCAATTAAAAAAAACGCTATCAGGAAAACTTTTCTGCGTGCGCACGATTTAAAACATTTCTTTTCGCCAGTGTACCTGCGTCAATGCCTGAAGTTCATGAACATATTCGGATTTTCATTTGAAATATTGTTTTCATGCGCACTATGATCCTTCTAATAGATACTAACTGAATGTGTCAAATTATATTTCCTTGAACAATTTACGTTTAGAAAGAAAAACCACAGAGAAGAAATTATTGAACGAAATATTTTCTGTACACAATTTAATGAAATTCTGCGTACGCGTCATTTAATGTGTTTTGCATTTGATATTGCAATTTGGAGAAACTCAAACAATTTCAGGAATCGAAAACTAATTAAAAAGTTTTCTAGGTCATACATAATATTTCGAAGATCATGGTTCCTGGTTTCTTTTTGAAGTTTAGAATTTGAAGGTTGAATAGAATTAATACTTCGACAGTAACTACAGGTATTTAGAAATATTTTACTGTGGATAAAGTAATAAGATTCGTATTTCACTGGAAACTTAAGTGAAAAAAGGAGGAGATTTAGATCATGTTCACTCCTGATGCTTTGCAATCTCGTTACCTCCGCAAATGTTACAATTTTGAATATTAGTTCTATAATCTCCACCAAACATTCTTTCCCGCGACATATCTCTGTAAGTTTTTACTGGCATAAAACAATTTATTACTTAAACCAACTGAAGCATAAATCTTTATAAAATATTTTTAAATGAAAACTTGCTTATTTGCATGTAATAATGAATTCCGTTTAATAAAAAGATACAGCGAAATGACGGTAGGGAAAACAGTTTTTAACTCAAAACAAGAGCAATGTATTACTTTTTCCCAAGAATGCGGAATTTATTCAACACTTCCCGAAAACGTCAGGTGTTAAACAGCCCGTACTTCCCCGCACTTGTAAGAAAGGGACCAACCAGCCTTCGTTCTGTGGCTGGAATGCGAAACCCGCGGAAGAGAAGCGAACATTCTCCGCCATTGACGCTTCCTTAGAAATCGCGAAAGGAACGTGCGGAAAAACTGCGAGCTCTTTCGCCGGCGATTCAACCGGCGGGGAAGGCGATTCAACCGCTGCCCAGCTGACCACATGACGCCTAACTGCGCTGCAAAAACCGATATTGGCCATGGACACCGACTTCTCCGGCGCATAATATGTTTCCCCTGGCATGCTTACATCGAAACAAAGAAAAACTCTCCTCTCGAAGGTTTCCTGCAGCGGTTGGTGTCTGTGCGGACTATGCTGTGAGAATACGCTCCGAAAAATATACTGCGATTACGTGAAAAGAGCCGTTATGTCTTCGTCTTTTTAGAATACACTTTCCGGGACCGTTTGTTTCCCAAGAAATTCCACGGTTCTATAAAAGCGTGTAAATATATGGGGAAATGTCCTGATAGGCTTGTCATCACCCTGCAACCGCATCTCGTTGAAAAATGAGACCACAAACCTTCCTCTCCATAAATGCGCTATGACAAATCACGGTCCAGTAGATACATGTGTACTGCAGCCCATCGGAATGACTAAGAAAAAACGACTCGGAGAAAAATGGTAGTAGCGGGAACCGGCAGCTGTAAGTCACCGTGATCGTATCGCGAACACGGCGCACTCCGTTCCAGCTGTGTCACCAACGACACATGAAGCTGTCAAGTGGGGAATTGCAGTGTACTACTGCTGTTGCAGTGCGTTTGCAGCGTCGGCGACGGAAGCGACGGAGTTTAGACAGACACCAGGTGTTCAAAGAGTTTCTATCGACTCTCCTAGATTCGCAACTCTATCCCCTACTCGCGTATCCCGCAAATATGGCACGGTTGTTGCTTCCATCAGCTATTCACTTACCTCCACTACGTATTCTGTTTACCTCCACTGCGTATTGGAACTTCTACTGTTTTTGAAATTTTTTCCGTTATCGTTATTATGATCATCATTACTAACCTCTCCCCTTAAGAGGGGTGCGTACCATTTTCATAATCATCATAATAGCACTTCGTTGCCATTTTACTGCTGTTACCGATGCTCTTATGTGATCGCTCGCATTGTCTAATTATCGGAAATTACTACACCATTCTGTTCACTATTCCACTCCTGTTATCGGTATTCACAAGGTCACAACATGCTGTCCCGGCTTGTCTCCCTGCTATGCGCTCGAGCGATTTCTGAAGAGAAGGTGGGCGTCATTGTGCTCGGAAAGACATGCGTAGTCCCTCGAGGCACGAGCGGCCAGACCGGGAGCGGTAGCTCAGTGCATCAACTGATGTCACTGCAGCGCCTCTGTCTTGGAGGTCCTAGGTTCGGGTCCTGATGACGACAGGATTTTCGACACTAGCTTTTCGGCTAGGTCGAGTTCAGTCGCTGTCTGGAGGACAATTCTAGCGGCCGGCTGCTCTGATCGGTAGTTTTACGTGGTTTCTCTCATCAACATCAGGCGAATGCCGGAGCAGTACCCTAACAAACGGGCCACGGATCGCGCGCGATCTTTCCTTCCTCTTCCTTGTCCTGTCCTCACCCCTTACACACACACCTACACTAGCATGCACTACACTACCACATATTTCGGGAGACCGGTCGGGAGCTTAGAGCTTGTCCCGCTGGGGCGATGCCCCGCTGGTGGGAGAGTCCTGGTTAGGGGGAAACCCCACTAGCCGACGGTAGGTCGGCGCCGGATCTCGCCATTCAGCGGGGGAAGATCACTGGCATATCCCGAGAGAGAAAAACATGCACTACACTTACGGAACTAATGACCAATACAGTTGACGCGCCCGGAAGCACGAAAAAATCAATCAATGAAACGAGTGGCCAGGGGGCCTTCGGCATCCCTGAAGTCACGGATCCAGAAAATGGACTCTCGCCAACTTCCAATAAAGGTGTGGTTTCCGTTCAACAATATGTAGAAGGTATCTCGGGGGAAACAAAGTTCTGTAAAAAACGTTACTCGTCGCCAAAATATTTAATTAAGGTTATTCCTTATTATTGCTGCAATAGAATGCGGGAAGCTTTTTTTAGAAGCAACTGCAGCAACATCAAACAATATTCCGAACGGCCAGTGTTTGAGTAAGGGGACATTCGCAGCGAGTCTACTCCTATTTTTTTTTTTATATTTGCGCTCAAGGCAATTAGCCGAGCTATTTGTGCGACGATTGCGCTTCATCTGTGCTGGCAAAGTCAGTGAACAAATTCCTGCACTTCGTTACTCGTTACCCAAGTTCGGGGTGCTTGTATTGGTTTCATTGTATTCAGTACATTTTTGCTACAAACATAAATATATAAAGCGTAATCTTCTAATTAGGTTATATGAAAATATTGAACAGTACATACTCCGATTTCGCTTTATTTATTTGCATTAAAACCTTAAAGAAGTACATTACTAGTTTTGACTACATTACAGTCAAATTATAATTTAGAAGTGTTAAAAATTTGAAGCAAAAATTACAGCATTTGCCGTAAACGTGAATGGAAGCAAATTACATTACATACAAGTACAATAAAGATGCTTTGAGATTGACGTAGAAAAAATTTATAATTTTTTTACACTTTATTTTAGAAATTGTTGCTAAGCAGGCACGTTAATGGAGATACAACGTTCTTTTGTGTTCGTTCACGAACTTTATAAATCTCAAGATTATCGGCGGTGAAGAAAGATGAAAATTGTTGTTGATTTTACTGTATGATGCTCGCGTGTATAAAGTGAATTACGATTTCTGCCTTCCGCTACAACTGTACATAACTTTAGACGTTTACTATGTGTAGAGAAGAATTAAAGAGCAGTTTAAGAGAAATAATCACTACCGTCATTTTCCCGACGCAACAATTACTTTAATGGTTAGCATGCGTAAACCTTGATCTTGACAGTGAAGTACTGCTTACCGCCTACTAAAGCTCTTTAAAACCCTGCCCCATTGCCCTTCCTTTTTTCAAACTACAAGGCCTTCAACGAGAAAACGCCAAGAGTCATTAAACGACTGGGATTCGAAGACTTTTTTACACTATGTTAGTCCACTCTTCCAGGATTTTCGCAATAACTATCCTTTTCAAATAATGCTAGTCCTCCCCCTCCTCGAAATTATCTTATATCGTCGAGCGAAAAATAAATTGCAAAACCGTTATGCCAGCTGATACCATTCCTTTAATGTCGCAATATACTCTAAATGTTGTCTTGTCAAACTGAGATGAATAAACTGTAACAGCCCGAAACTGCACGACGCAATTTATTGATATTTTAGGGTCATATGAAGCGTTGCGAATCGCACCATTCGACCCTTGGTGGAAGAAAACGCTGCAGGAGGTCTCAGCCCATGTACGGAAAGCGCGAAAGGACGGGCAGTCGTGAGTGTAGTAATAACGCGGCGCCCAATTCGTAACTCTGCTGGTCGTCGGCGCAGGTGGGACCACCGGCTGCCCTTCGCCGCCGCAGCGCAGTGACCTTGCGGGCTGTGCGCTCCACGCCGCCGCCGCCCGCAGATCGTGTCGAGCTTCGCGACGCGCCGGGCGGGGGCGCCACCGCGTCTACTTAAAGGTCGCCGGCACCGCACAGTGGATGGAAGATGCCCATTCTGAGGGAACTAGGTTTTTTTATTACTATTCGAATCTGTCTAGAACAGGGTTGTCCAACTAGTGGGCCGCGACGCCATTTATTGTGACCCGCGAAAGGTAACAAGCCCCTTTTATTCGTGTCAGGCAAGAACATTGTGCATCTAGGGAAAATTGAATGATTTACATACATAGGAACAGTGGTGTAAAGAGTAAAATTGACAGAAGAAGTGAATTGAATGCTACAATTGAGCAGTAAGTTATTTTATGTTTTTATTATTATTTTTCAACATCTATTACTGTATCATTCAATTCACTTCTTCTATTTTACTCTTTACACCACTGTTCCTATGTATGTTAATCATTCAATTTTCCCTTTGTTAGAGACCCCCTGAGGATGGGAAAATATTGTTCCCGAAAAGTACTTCTGAGCAAAAAATAAATATATACTATTTATTTTTTACTATTGTGGTTTGATTATCCATATACCTATAATAATCTTTTGTACGTCTCACGAGAAAGGTAACTTACCGTGTCACGAAGAGATTCCTAGAGTTCACCTATTCGCATCGTTGGGGACCCTCCCTAGTCATGGAAACATCTTTCTTGCCTTGTAATGCAATTTTCTATTGTAGATTCTTGGAGTGGCGTTGTCATGACTGTTTCAAGATTTTTTGTATCGTAATTTCAAGTCAAAACAGATTTCAAATGATCTGTCTGAAATTAAACACGAACTAGCCAGAATGATTTCACTTTACGCAAGAATTCCGGTGGGTGTATTTACATTAATGCAATATGCATTGAGATCGATTAATGTGTTTTCTTAGATGTACTGAATGGAAATAATAAATGAAGCGGGAACACTTGCAATGGATGTTTAAGGAAGAATACGGAAGTTTTCACGAGATTTCATTTAGAAATTATTTTAGAGTAATTAGAAACTATTTGTAATTAGACATCTGCTGCCCTTTAATGGTTTATTATGTTTTTATGAGATTTTGAGTTTGAGGTGCTGAATAATTATATCTTTGAGTTATTTTTTAAAAAATCCACGGATTAATTACAGCATTACTCATTGAAAAATTTCCAACAAATATATTGCCAAACATTCCATACAAAACATTCCATATCTTCGAAGTCCTTGAAAAACATTGAGTATTTAAGACTGATTTGAATATTGAAAAAACACCACTGAATGCTCTCTGTGATTACATTTACATACAAACAATAGTACTCGGTGGTCGTAGGCCGACGCCTGAAGTCGGAGGACGAAAAGTCGACCACCCGGATGTCATCAATTCAGCAATGAAAGAATACAATTGAACACTCGCATATATTACAGTTGCAAATAATTTCTTTGGTGGACAGCTCGAACCTCACAACCAGCAATTTTGTGACGTCTTGACAGTCCTGCTATGCCGCGATCAGACAGCTCCAACACTCCAATCGTTTGATTGATTGATTTTTTCATGTTTCCGAGCGCGTCAACTGCTTCGGTCATTAGACCCGTTAGTGTAGTGCATGTTTTTTCTCGGGAGATGGCGGTGATCTTCCCCCGCTGGATGGCGAGATCCGGCGCCGAAATACCGTCGGCTAGTGGGGTTTCCCCCTAACTAGGACTCTTCCACCAGCGGGGCACCGCCCCAGCCGGGACAAGCTCTAAGCTCCCGACCGGTCTCCCGGAATATGTGGTAGTGTAGTGCATGTCAGTGTAAGTGTGTGTGTAAGGGGAGAGGGTAGGAGAAGGAAGAAGAAGAACAGATCGCGCGCGGTCTGTGGCCCGTTTGGTAGGGTATTGCTCCGGCATTCGCCTGGTGTTGATCGGAGAAACCACGGAAAACTACCGATCAGAGCAGTCGGCCGCTAGAATTCTCCTCCAGACAGCGACTGAATTCGACCTAGCTGGAAAACTAGTGTCGAAAATCCTGCCGCCGTCAGGACTCGAACCCAGGACCTTCCGGTCAGAGGCGCTGCAGTGACATCAGTTGATGCACTGAGATCCCGCTCCCGGTACTCCAATCGTCATATCATGACCTTCTTCAGGACTAGCGTACAAGAAGGCTCCAAGGAAGATCCCAGAATGATGACCGGAATGTTTCCAACACTACACAGCTCCTCAGTGTCTAGAGAACTAGATTCGGTGCCTCCCGAAGTGCCAAACCAGAGTTGACTCAGAGTATGTTACTCCAACTCGAGCACACTAAAGTATGTTTTATATGGCCCGTAAGTGTTGTTCATATTATACTCCGGAAGTTGGTCGTGTACTTCCCACGCTGGAACACAATATCCGGAGCCGACCTACACGTCGGCTTGCGGGGTTTCTCCCTCCAGGTATCTCCCTCAAGCACCGACCCACCTGGGGCAAGCTGTAAACTCCTGACTGGTCTCCGGTTGCAATGTAGTGCAAGTGTGTCCGGGGAAAGTGGGACGCGAAAAGGATGAAGAAGAGACAGCCCCCGTGGCCTGTTTGTTACGGAACTGCTCCGGCATCCGTCAGGTATTGATCGGGAAGAGAAACCAAGGAAAACTAGCGAGCAGAAAAGCCGTCCACTGGAATGTTAATAAGCCGTAACCAGTGTCGAAATAGCCCGGGATTCCAGGGGGCGCGGACAGCGAAAGGGCCAGGCGTGAAAGTGATAAGATTTCGTTCGTTCGAAGACGGAAACTTCTCAGTGCACTTTCCACTGGCACTTTGGCGGGGCGGTGGGTGCGGTGGAGGCGGTGAGGGGCGGTGAGGGGCGGTGAGGGGCGGTGAGGGGCGATGAGGGGCGAGCGGTGATGGGGCGGTGATGGGGCGGGCGGTGATGGGGCGGTGATGGGGCGGTAATGGGGCGGTAATGGGCGGTAATGGGGCGGTAATGGGGCGGTAATGGGCGGTAATGGGCGGTAATGGGGCGGCAATGGGCGGTAATGGGGCGGTAATGGGGCGGTAATGGGGCGGGCGGTAATGGGGCGGGTAATGGGGCGGTGATGGGGCGGTGATGGGGCGGTGATGGGGCAGTGATGGGGCAGTGATGGGGCAGTGATGGGGCAGTGATGGGGCAGTGATGGGGCAGTGATGGGGCAGTGATGGGGCAGTGATGGGGCAGTGATGGGGCAGTGATGGGGCAGTGATGGGGCAGTGATGGGGCAGTGATGGGGCAGTGATGGGCAGACATGGGGGCAGTGATGGGGCAGTGATGGGACAGTGATGGGACAGTGATGGGGCAGTGATGGGGCAGTGATGGGGCAGTGATGGGGCAGTGATGGGGCAGTGATGGGGCGATGACGGGCGATGACGGGCGATGACGGGCGATGAGGGACGGTGACGGGCAATGAGGGGCGATGACGGGCGATGACGGGCGATGACGGGCGATGAGGGGCGGAGAGCGAGGTGCCATGGCGCGGGTGGGGACACGCCTCGCGAGGTGAAGGTCGCTCCGTGCCGGGCGCCCGGCAATTGTCTCGCGCACCGCACCGCTCTGGGAAGTTTTGAAGAAATGCCCACCCACCCGGCTAATGCTGTTATGCCTACGGAAAGGTCGACTTCGAGAAGCCATTTACATCGCACGCGGAATCGAAACTCGGAATAACAATCTTTACTGGTCGAAGGTGATTCGAAACTGGTAGTAGGAAGAGAGAAAGGAAAGCATTGCGAACATTATTACTGCGTAATTTATGTAAATTGTTTGAAGGTGGGAAGTGATACAAAAATACCGTTCGGTCGCCGTACACGTCGCGGTTCACAATATGTGTCGTGTTTTTTTTGTCAGAGAGTATAAAGCTCTCTGTGATGAAATGGAAAATGAACTTACATTGTGAACAGCGTAACAAGATTTGTACTAGACAATGTCTGTCTTCAATCTGTCTTATTATGTCTTGTACGTCGGTCTGCGGATAACATAACGTTCAGATACTTATTATGTATCAAGATCCCCCTTACCCACAGCATGCAGTGCTTACGGTTATGGAAAACTACTATTTAGTTTTGGGAAACGAAATTGTGACTCCATTAAAATACCATTTTCAGGGCCCATTTGGAGTTTTTTCTGCATGTTCTCTCTAAACAGAATCCATCAGAACTGCTTCAAAGATTATCTCATAATACTTTCTGATGAATCTTGTGGTATTATAACGCACTTGTAGTCGGTATTTTCAAGAATTCATCGTTTGTTTTCTCATCCGTTTTTTAACTACATAATCAATACTTCTGTAGTAAAATTTAGGAGTATTGAAATAATTAGTTTTCTTTTTCTGTTAATTCATGCCCTTGTGATGACTCATGTGATTATTTCATTTTTACCTCAATACAAGATGTAATGAACTTGATCTTTCATTCAGAGTTTAATATGACCAACATTCGTGTTCGTTTCAACTAAAACGCTATTTGCATACTTCATTAGACGCTATTTGAAAACGCACAAAACAAACATCAAAGCCGGAGGAAACGCCGCAATTTTCTTAGTTGATGAGCGCGGGCTTTGTGTTGGGGCGTGGGTGGACGTCGGGGGCGGGGCGCCGGGCGACAGGCTGCGAAAGGGGGCGCGCGGTCGCCGGCCCAGCGAGAGGAAAGGAATCGGCTTCGTGGAAGCGGCGTGCCGGGGGCGGCGGCGCGGGAGGTCGCGGCGCAAACGAGATGCCCGAAAGTAATAGCCGCTCTCGTGGCCGGGGAGGGGGAGCGGCGCCGGCGAGGCGGGGCGAGGCGCACCGAGAGCGGAGTGCGGTGCGCAATTACCGGGTGGCGCCGCGTCTCCTGCGACCGTGCCGTGCTGCCCGGCGGGGTCTGATTTGGCGGGCAGGAGGGCGGGCCGGCGAGCGGGCGAGCGGCGGGCGAGCGGCGGCGGGCGAGCGGCGGCGGGCGAGCGGCGGCGGGCGAGCGGCGGCGGGCGAGCGGCGGCGGGCGAGCGGCGGCGGGCGAGCGGCGGCGGGGCGAGCGGCGGCGGGCGATCGGCGGCGGGCGAGCGGCGGCGGGCGAGCGGAGGGCGAGCTGAGCGGGGCGGGCGGGCGGGCGAGCGAGCGAGCGGGCGGGGCGTGGGCGGGCGAGCGAGCGGGCGGGCGGGCGGGCGAGCGAGCGAGCGAGCGAGCGAGCGAGCGGGCGAGCGGGCGGGCGGGCGAGCGAGCGAGCGAGCGGGCGGGCGGGCGGACGGGCGAGCGTGCGGGCGGGCGAGCGGGCGAGCGAGCGGGCGGGCGTCGCCACCGTGGCCTCGACGCCGCCGCCCCCGCGGGCGGTCTGCGGACGGGCGCCGCGCCCACACGCCCCGCCGCTCCACAATGAGCGTTTGTTGCCGCCCGCCCGATGTAATACGCCGCCGTACGCCCGCACTGACGCCGCAGATTGCTCGTCGCTGTTCGTGTTTCCGTCTCCACCGCAGCAACCGCTCTTCTCTGACAGTCACGCCCGTCACTACTCGCCCGTCACTACCCGCCTGTCACTACCGGCCTGTCACTACCGGCCTGTCACTACCGGCCTGTCACTACCGGCCTGTCACTACCGGCCTGTCACTACCGGCCTGTCACTACCCGCCCGTCACTACTGCTCTGTCACTACCGGCCCGTCACTACCCGCCCGTCACTACCCGCTCTCACTACCGGCCTGTCACTACCGGCCCGTAACTACCGGCCCGTCACTACCGGCCCGTCACTGCCCGCCCGTCACTACCCGCCCGTCACTACCCGCCTGTCACTGCCCGCCCGTCACCACCCGTCCATCACTGCCAGCCCGTCACTACCCCCGCCCGTCACTATCCGCCCGTCACTACTCGCTTGTCACTACCCGCCCGTCACTACTCGCCCGTCACAGTACACCCGTCACCACCCGACCGTTATCACCCACCCGTCGGCGCCCGCCCGTGGCCACCTACCCGTCACCCCCCACCCGTCACTGCCTCCCAGAGATTCCCTACAGCCCTTGTATTGCTCGTCCTTTCTCCATGAATGCATAGACCATAAACATAATCCTTCGTTCATTAATTGGGAGAGAATTGCTCGTTACGTTTCATCACTCTCAATCGCTTACTGAAGCCTGCTTGCCCTCCTCGAGATTCTCCGGTTACTGGACGTTTACTTCCGTCACCAACCGCAAACCGACCTCCACTATTATTTCGGCAAGAAGGTGGTGAAGAGAGTACTTTTTTTTTTCTCTTCCCCCCGATGTACCTCCTGGGTACTGCCTCTTGCCAGACTCCTCCGCCAATTATTATGCCTTGCAAATCTTCCTCGAATACAGATTGCCGTAGATGCGGTTAGAACCGGGTAGAGATGACAGTCGTCGTCTGGCGGCGATAGAGATAGCAAGAGCTATGGTAACGCCCTCGACGCCAGCAGCGCTTGAATGCAGAGAGTTTAAACGAACCTTCCTGTTCCCTTCCCTTCTCCTGGCCCACCTCGCAGCTCTACAGTGCTGCGAGGGTGTTTGACTTGCGAGATATTTTAACGCGGGAGCTAAAATTCCGATCGACTTTGCGAGACACCCGCAGCGGAATTGCGGACTTCCGTCCACTTTATCACGTTGGTCCAAGGCTTAAAAATAACTGGCAAAACGAGAAATGAACTTTACTCGGTTTCATCACTCGGATCTGAGTTTTTAAAAGAAGTTTCTTAGAGCTTTCTTCTTCCAAAAGCTATATAACTCTTTGCTTTCCATTCCAACGTATCTCGGGCCAAGCTTTAAATTATTTCTCACTAGCGGGCTCGTATCTGGGTCCAGCAAAACATGAGATATTCCGTGTCATAACACGCATGCAGAACAACAACACTTTAAATCCAGTGTGATATGCGATCGTTCACCTTCCGCCCGAGGTTTGCGGAAGCTTGAAAAGTTGTCCAGTCCGGGACATGGTTTTATAAGTATACATTATTTTCACAGTTTTCCAATCTTAGAATAGTCAAATTTCATTTTCTTTTTATTTAAACAAACAGAGAAATATATTTTGTAGACTGTACAATATTAACGGGATTTTGCGACAGACATTATTCAAATATGTATTACATCATAGATTTTCACAAAATTATTTTTATTTTTTTAGTGATAGGATATTGCTAACTTGTTGCTTTGGATACGGAGCTCGATATACACTGCATAACTCACCTGAATCGTTCCCCCTACGAGGGAAATATGAAAATAGTTGAATGATGCGACATGTGCTCTTATGGAAGGAATTATGAGAGAATTATGAAAATGAATTATAGGAGAGAAATATGAAATGGCAAACCACGTCAAGCTGACATCTATATAATTAGTAAAAAAATAAATCTGACTCCAAAAGTAGCTAAAAAACAAAATCAAATGTATTTACCACGGGCATTAACTGTTTCTAATGATCGAGCAGGAAAAGAAAAAAAACGCCCGAGGGCCTTTGACACGTTGGTGCATAAAAAACCGTTTCTATATTGGCAGTAAAATATAATTTATTCTGTATTCATGAAACACGACGGAAACTAAAATAAACAGAGCCTGAAAATATCCCCTCCTTTGAGATTATTTGTTTCCCAAATCTTTTCTTTGACTTCGTCAAAAGCGCTAACACCTCCCGCATAAGCTGGAAGAAAGCCGGAGCGTCTGCGCTTCACTTACCCCGCGTCGCAGGGTGGCGGCGAGGATGAGCAGCCAGCCGAGGAGGAAGTGCGCGCCGACGCCCAGCATGACGGGTTTGCGGCCCAGCGCGTCGGCCAGGAAGCCCGCGGGCACGGAGCCCAGCAGCGCGCCCAGCGGCACCAGCGACCCCGCCCAGCTTGCCTGGTCCTCCGTCAGGATGGCCGGCAACCTGCATTCAAAGGAACGGATTTAACCTAAATAAATTAAGTTTTTGTATGTAAATGATCTTGGCTGTCCAGGTGACGCCGCGTCGAAGGCTGTGTTGCCGACGTTTCGACCATCTTGTCGTGGTCTTCCTCAGGGCTGTAGTGCTGAGGAAGACCACGACAAGATGGTCGAAACGTCGGCAACACAGCCTTCGACGCGGCGTCACCTGGACAGCCAAGATCATTTACATGACTCTGGCCGCGGAAGCCTACGACTTAAGTTTTTGTACATCGTACGACCAGCGACCCGCCCAGCTCGCTTGGTCCTCCGTCAGGATAGCTGGCAACTTGCATTCAAAGGAACGGATTGAATCTAAATAAATTAAGCCTTTCTATATCGTACAACCAGTGACCCCGCCCAGCTTGCCTGGTCCTCCGTCAGGATGGCCGGCAACCTGTATTCAAAGGAACGGATTGAATCTAAATAAATTAAGCCTTTCTATATCGTACAACCAGTGACCCCGCCCAGCTTGCCTGGTCCTCCGTCAGGATGGCCGGCAACCTGTATTCAAAGGAACGGATTGAATCTAAATAAATTAAGCCTTTCTATATCGTACAACCAGTGACCCCGCCCAGCTCGCCTGGTCCTCCGTCAGGATGGCCGGCAACCTGTATTCAAAGGAACGGATTGAATCTAAATAAATTAAGCCTTTCTATATTGTACAACCAGTGACTCCGCCCAGCTTGCCTGGTCCTCCGTCAGGATGGCCGGCAACCTGCATTCAAAGGAACGGATTTAACCTAAATAAATTAAGCCTTTGTATATCGTAATTCTATATCGTACAACAATAATAGATACGTAGAGTATAAACTCTGGCGGTTGCATCTCATGTGTGGAACCATAAGAAGAACCTTTGGTAAGAAAATCCGATCTAAAGCCATTAGGCCTAGACCGTGAAGATGATTGTTAATGATTATGATGACAAATGAAGCCGATTACAACTAAACGGATTGGAACCTGAACTGGTTTCATTAAGTACCAGTTATTCGGTTCAGTTCTTTTGGTTCTCTTTAAGGATGGCCGGCAATCTAAAAGCGCAACCACATACACTGAAATCAACACATTGGAGGAATTGAGTCTGCATGAAGGAAATGGAACTGAGTTATTTAGAACGGGATGGCGCGGACTTCTTTGAACTGGTTTCAATAGGCACCAGCGATCCTGCCCAGTTTGTCTGGTATTCCGTTAGAATTGGCAACGCAACCACATTCAATGAACTGCAGTAGGCTGAAGTAGACATATTTTACTAAATAAATGAAACTGATTAGAAATGAAGTGATTAGACGGGATGGAAATGGCTTTTAACTGTTTCAAATAGGTGAACTTGTTCCGATCGCTTAATCCTCTGTCAGAATTATTACTATTAAGAACTGGTTTGATAAGAAAGGGATTGAACTAAACTGATAGGAAGACATGGCTCATTTCGCGTAGTCATCCGTCATGACAGGAACACGTCTACAATGAGAGAATACATTCAGATCAATTAACTCACATAAAAATAAATATGAAGCTAATCGGGGTGGCTCTTAGAACAATGGCCATACTTCAAGGTTTCCACCCCTGAATATAAATGTTTCAATCTCGGCCATTCCAAGTGAATTTTGACTTACGATTTTAGGGGTTCTTCTGTATTACATACTCCTGCTTTCTCCTTTCTTCTATCTTTCAACATTGATTCATCATCACTATCATCCATACGTCTATTTATTCACCTCTTCAATTCACCAACCACAGAGCTCGAGAACCGGGGTCATCTGATTGAAAAACTGAGCTAATTAGAACATTTTAGAACTGAATGGGACTCATCTGATTAGAATGGTTTTAACCGATTAATCAAACACGTCCCATATTCTTGATTAGCCGTTTTAATACTTGTTAATTTTTATTTAAAGCTTGTAAATCTATTGTTGTAACCTTTAAGACATATTTGCAGCCCAAAAATTCATTTTTGTGAACACAAATTATGATACGAACCGTCCTTCCAGATGAGTTCCAGAATAACGCAGCGTCATTTGCATACAGTAAATTGAATGTCGGTCAATAGCTGGCTCGGGACTTTGACCACAATGCTCCAGAGAGCGGCTTTGCTCCAATGCGGTATCTCCGTCGTGCGCGGAAAACCATTCAATTCATAAATCCCGCAATGGAATCGTGTAGTAACAGCGCTCGTCCGCGCTCCGTATTCGGAATACGGCTCCAGCGACTGCTCCGCCCGGCGTGCGCTCCAACGGCTCGGAGAGCATTTACTACAACCGGAAAAGCAAACGTCGCCTTGTAAATCTGCGGTAGGTCGGGAACAACGAGTTCGCGAAATGAAGTTGCGACAGACGTGAAACGACCCGCGCGGCCCCGGCGCTGGGAGGAGGGCTAATTTGTTCCACGAAGCCATCGCGAAGCGTTCCGGTCCCCGAGCGCCGGCCAGGTTAATCATTCCTCATTGTTTGTCGAAACATGGAGAGAAACGTGCGTTGCGAACACACGGCGGAGAGGCGGGGCAGTGGTGGTGGAGATGAAGGTGGCGGTGGTTGCGCGGGTGGTTGTGGTGGCGGTTGAGGCACCGGTGGTGGTGGTGATGATGATGGTGGTGGTGGTGGTGGTGGTGGTGGTGGTGGTGGTGGTGGTGGTGGAGATGAAGGTGGCGGTGGTTGCGCGGGTGGTAGTGGTGGCGGTTGAGGCACCGGTGGTGGTGGTGGTGGAGATGAAGGTGGCGGTGGTTGCGCGGGTAGTAGTGGTGGCGGTTGAGGCACCGGTGGTGGTGGTGGTGGTGGTGGTGGTGGTGGAGATGAAGGTGGCGATGAATGTGGCGGTGGTTGTGCGGGTGGTGGTGGTGGCGGTTGAGACACCGGTGGTGGTGGTGATGATGATAGTGGTGATGATGATAGTGGTGATGGTGGTGGTGGTGGTGGTGGTGGTGGTGGTGGTGGTGGTGTAACGTCGTAGACTCTCTCATCTCTTTGTGAGAGACGGTTCCGCCTGACGACCGTGACAACTCATTGCCATGGTGCGGATCATTACATGAAAGTTGTTAAGAGAATCATCATCTGTTTTCCGCAAACGACACGCGGGTTCTCTGTTCATAATTTAAGCTATCCGTGTATATTATGTATAAAATAAACGTACATGTTTGAGGATCCTGTCGTCTTACTCATCACGACGCTACAGTGGTGGTGATAGTGGTGGTAGTGGCGGTGTAGCGTCGTGATGAGTAAGGACGACAGGATTCTCAAATATGTACATTTATTTTGTACGTAATATACACAGATAACTTAATATTTGTACAGAGCATATATGAGCATATATCATCCGCGTGTCATTTGCGGAAAACAGATGATGATTCTCTTAACAACTTTCATGTGTTGATACGCACCATGGCAATGTGTTGTCATGGTCGTCAGGTGGAACCGTCTCTCATAAAGGGATGAGAGAGTCTACGACGTTACAGTGGTGATGATTAGAGACCGGATTTTTATGTAATTTCTGCTTACCGTTCTAAAAATTGTAATCTTGGCGAATCACCGCCGTCCTACCACAATATCAAAATTTTTCATTACAAATTATTACATATGTCATACTATATTATATATTTTACATATTTTGCTACAATATTTTTGCAAAATATTTTTTATTCTATCAATTTTCTACAATATTTTGGCGTTTTGTTAATGAAAAGAAGTGTGTTTTAAAAAAACGCACGTTTTGCTTCATTATTACTGCGTGCTGTCTGTACGCCACATAAGGACGCGGTCGGATGTTCTCACAGTCCGGCACACTTATTTCAGTTAGTAGTTTCTTCATTTAGTCATGAAGGTTTTGCTACTGACGGGAAAGTTGTATGATGCAAAGCGTGCATAAATTTGTGCTCTCCAAATGATTTTGAAAACGTTTGTATTATTTTTACAATTAGTTTAGGAATTATTTTATAAAAGTAATTTCGTATTATATATTCGTTTCGTATTATATTTCGTATTAATATTCGTTTTATAATTATTGTATTTTAATATTACATATTATATCCGATTTTACATATTTATTACATATTCTTACGTTTTCATTACATATTTATGTACGTATTTTGAGTTTCATATTACATATTTTTCCGGTTTCTAGTGATGATGGTGGTGATGATGATGGTGTTGACGATAGTTGTGATGGTGATAATGGTGGTGGTGGTGGTGATAATGGTGATGATGGTGGTGGTAGCGAGGGCGGGGTCAGGAGGACTGGAGGCAGTGGCGGGAGCAGGGATTGGAGCAGGAGGACTAGACAGGGAAAGGGAACGAGGGCGAGGACACTACAGTGAAGGCAAGGGCAGGGATGGTGACGGCCACGGGCCAGCGGTCGGGACGGATAAGGTGCGGGGCGGGGCTGGACATTGGCCAGCGGTGGCAATGGCAGATTTTCCAAGAAAATGCCCGGCGAACGCAATTCTGTGAAATGTGATCAGAAAAGCTAACTCACTGAGTGTAATAGACGTTGATTATGATGATTAGTGAGATGTTGACAACACAGTATTGTTTTAATTGGGAACTTTTTAACTACGTTTTCATTGACATTGCTCAACTGGGTGATGTTAAAAGCATAGAGAAATGTTAGTAAAAGCGTGAACTGCCTTAATTATTTAAGACCAAAACCTAATACATCGAAATATGTATTTTTTCTGAGTACCAGAATGTGAATGGATGCATGCACGAATGTGTGTTGTTTAAATGACAGCTATTCTTTTCAGACCGCCTCTGTTTTTCTTGACGAATGGAGCAATCACTTAAGTAGAAGTAATTGTGAACCGCTGAGCAAGGAGTTGATACAGCTCATTCGAAACGCTTTGATACAGCTCGGTCAAATACTCGCTCCTTTATATATTACAAACCATTATTATACGTATATTATGTACATATATATTATGTGGTTTCCATGTTAATCTTTTGTCAAGCAACACTCCTAAATATTTTATCGGTGAGGAGGTCCACTGAATATATGTATTGTGAAGGTTTAATTCAGTAGGATTTTTGGGGCGGCGTAACGTGAAGATTTTTGATTGACATTTTAACGGGTTTATTTTGATTCTCCATTTTTGAGTCCAGTTAACATACTCGTTTAATGTGTTTTGAATATAGTCCTTAGCTAAGGCAATATCGCTGTGCATTGCAAGTTCTTTGAGCTTGAGAACTAAAGTATCCTTAAAGTTTAGGCTTAGAGCGGCATATACGACACCTTGAATGCCACGTATTCCCACTACGTGTGGTCCCCTTTATCCTTGCTCGTTCGAGCCGCTCGTGGTCGCGTGGCCGGTGGTGAATTTGGATGTGATGCGGGGCTTTCAACTCCTGGGAAATGTGACCAATTGCTACTCACCCCGTGTGGAATTTGTAGCCAAGGGAATGACATGCGGTCTACCAAGCACGTAATGTGGCATAAATATCAAATTCTGACGTACACGTATTTGAAAAAATGAAATTTGTTTTAACTTATACACTTGTAGTTCATTGAATTCCACAATTGAACAGTGAATAGTAACTATTTGCTTCCTTTAGTGTCAGAAACGCAATTTAATATGTGAAAGTCACGTGATGTGTTGTGCAGTTATAACGTTAATCGTTCATCATTGTGTTTGATGAAATAAATCAAAATGTGAGCCCTGTCCAGCTGTTACAATACGTATTTCTTCGCACAGCACAAGGAGAAGGCGTTTTTGTACACAATATCACACAAAACGTTATTTCAATGATCTGGATTGCGTCGAAAGTTTTAAGCAAAACTAAATCGTTTCTGCTATTAATTATTCGTATAAATATGTGAGTTTTAAGAAATAGTATTATTATTTATATAGAATTTGACTGACTATTTGTCTACGGGCACGTCAACTTATATGTTCATTAGTCCCACTAGTTCAGTGAATGTTTCATCCTGAGAAGAGGCAGTGCTCTTGCCACTGGATGGCAAAATTCGGTGCCGACTTACAGGCCGATTAACAGGGAATTTTTCTCGTCAGGTTTCTCTCACAGCAAGGCAATGCCCTAACTGGGTTAAACTCTTGAGTTCCCTACTGGACTCCGGACATGTGTACTAGTACAGTGCTTGGAAGTGTGTATGTACTATGTGTGTGCATAGGGAGAGGATACATCAAGAAATAGGAGTGAAAGATCGTGCGCGGTCCGTGGGCGTTTTTAAGGCAACGTCTTGGACGTTCTCGTCGTATTGATCACAAACCACACACAGCTACCGATAACAGCAGCTTTCCTGTAGAATTCTCTTTTAGGCAGTGGTTGAACACGACACGGTGTCGAAAATTCTGCCACTGTCGCAATTCGAACTATATTATTTCCCGGTGACTGTTGCTGCATGGACATCGGTGTTTTATCTGAATATGTACCATGTTTACACAGTAATATTTCTTCATTCCCGCCCATGAAGGACCGATGGTAGCTCCCAATATCCCTGTAACCTTTTCCTTGCTCTTGAGAAAAAGAAATCATTATTAAAATGACTCAGTGAGAGAGTGAGCAAAGTGACTGGCTTTAAATATTTATTTTTGCTAATAAACGTACAACATTTACAATAAATATATATATTTGCCAGGGAATAAGACATTTTAAGCAGCGTATGCTATAAAGTGTATTAGATGCTGAACAAATCCGGGATACACAACGCTTACGTTCATGTGAATTACGTTTAAATTGAATCAGATATGATTTCATAACTGTCGTACATTATTTGTATGGGAAACATGTCATTGTTGTAATTATATAATTATTTTGACGTACGGGATACATTCAAATTTCCCAATTATAAATACCTCAACGATAAGGTTCATCTGAAAGGCAATTAAATTTAATTAGTTATATTTGAATACATATATGTCACTATACTATTCTAGTTGTAAAGAAAGGAGGAAGTTGTAATCTAATTGTGATTGTTCTCATCATAAGCTTATGTACATTTTCAGATCATAGAATCCACAAATATCAGGTTACTCTTAATTACGATTGAATTTAATAGCATACGAATTGAAAGCGATCAGTGTCTATTTGTAAAAGAAGAAGGAAGTTGTAAACAAATTACGACTGTGCTGATGTTGCGTTAACACATACATTCCTCCTTCTCATCCTCCCCCTTCTCTTCTCCCATTTCCTTTAAATCTCTGCAGCGCCATTCCATCCAAACTGTCGTTTGGGGACACGTGTCCCCAAAGCTCAGAGCGGCGCGTCGCCGCTTGACTCTGTTGATAAACGCCTGGGCGCGCACGTGCACCAACACGTGCGACGGTGTGGCGCGTGGCGTTGGGGCGGGCGTTTGTTTACCCGCGCTTATGACAACTCGCAAGAGCAAAGGGCGAGCGGCGACAAAAACGCGAAGCAGCCACCCCGACGCCCCACCGGCGGAAGTCATCTGGCTCGGCACGCTTCAAGGCAGCGACTTCGTTGCTGGAAGATGTGGCCGGCTTAGGTAGCTCAAGGCAACAGTTTAAATCACTGCAGTGAGGGATGGGAGGTCCTAGGGTTCGATTCCCCACGGTGACAGGATGTTCGACACTAGCTTGTCAACTAGATCGAATTCAGCTGCTGTCTGAAGGCCGGCTGCTCTCATCGATAGTTTTCTGTGGTTTCTCCGATCAACACCAGACGAATGCTGAAGCACTACCCTAACTAGCTACGGACGTGATGTTTCCTACTTCTTTCTTGTCCTATTTTCACTTCTTTCCTACACACATTTACACTGACATGATCTACATTACTACAAAGGTCGCGAGATAAGTCGGGAGCTTGCAGTTTGTTCCGGTACCCTGGGAAAGGGAGATACCTGGTTGGGAAAATCCCGTTAGCCTACGTGTAGGTCGGTGCCGGATCTCGTCGTCCAGCACGAGGGAAAATCGCCGCCACCTCCCGCAATAAAAAGCATGCATTGGACGTACGGGTCTAATGACCTTATCAGTTGACGCGCACGGAAACAATCAATCAATCGGTGAAAGCTGTTAACTAGGGGCCGGTAAGGTGGCCTATTCGAATTCGGGATATGTTGCACTTTTACCTACGGCGGTAAACGCAGTCGTGTTGGCAGGCCTGGCCAGATGGCGCTCCTCGGCGCGAACGAAATCGCCAGCTGGAAAGTGGAAGGGGAATAGTGAAGGGGCAGGGCGATCCCACGGGCGTTAACAGAGGTGATTACGCGTGGAATTAACTGCCCGCATCTGGTGGCAAGGAAATGCTGCATTATACGTATTGGTTACTGCTTTCCTTGAGTTGGTTGATTGATTGATTGATTGATTGATTGATATTTTCATGTTTCCGAGCGCGTCAACTGCTCTGGTCATTAGTCCCGTTAGTGTAGTGCATGTTTTTTCTCGGGAGATGGCGGTGATCTTCCCCCACTGGATGGCGAGATCCGGCGCCGACCTACCGTCGGCTACTGGGGTTTCCCCCTAACCAGGACTCTCCCACCAGCGGGGCACCGCCCCAGCCGGGACAAGCTCTAAGCTTCCGACCGGTCTCCCGGAATATGTGGTAGTGTAGTGCGTGTTAGTGTGTGTGTGTAAGGGGAGAGGATAGGACAAGGACGAGGAAGGACAGATCGCGCGCTGTCCTCCTTGACTTGGTTCCACGTGCATTTCTGAGCAGTTTTCCATCTTGAATCTTAATGAAAACAGCAGCAGAACGTGTAATCACAGTTAAGTGATTTTTCTTGGAGCAGCCAACAATTTGAAACCACATTTCAGTATACGTGTTAATAAATATAAAATGTAGTAATATGTATAGTAACCCTGTGCTAATAAATATAGTAAGCAAACCTGAAGCAGCAAAAATTATGCTAAACGAAACTACAAAAATTGATTTTTTTTAAAAGTAGCATGTTCACTGTCCAAGAACACGAAATTAAATACTCTCATATAATTCTCTTAAAACGTAAATATTTTAACAACCGTCTTCATGCTATAACATAGTGTAATCTTTACAGATACCAGTACAATTCTTCTTTACGAACTAACAATATAAAAGGTTTGCCGAGCCAAAACGCGATTCGTGAATAGCATGCGGCGACATGGATAAAAGCATATAGACATTAGAAAGTATATACAAATTTTATTTACAAAGATGTACAAATAATTAAATTAACTGCTCCGTACACACTTTCTGGTATTTCCCGACTGACCGCCGCGATTGCACAGTCCTGTGGATACAACGCATGTACTAGAGAGGCCCCGCCTCGAGTGCACGCTCTAACCGTACCACTCCTGTGGATTTCGTCATCCGTGCAACGCATGAACACGCTCCAGCTTGGGCGTAATTTTTGCGTAAATCGCATGGCCTCAAAGTAAAAACCCCGCCGGCGTGAGCGAGTTGGCTCCTAACTTTAACGGACTACTAACTTTACGGAGGTTCCTTTTTATACTCGCCGGCTCGTGACCGCCGTTGAGCGTGGGAAGGAGGTTTGCATACTGCCACGTGACAGTCCAAGCAACGCTGGCGTTCACCTGGTCTAAAAATATCCACACCCCAATGCTGTGGCGCCTAGGCTATTCAGTTCTCAGGTATGCGAGCGTTCCGCGCTCTCCTCCTACGCAGAGCCACCAACGTGACGCTTCAAAGTAATCTTTAATGGCAAGCGGCGTCTTCCTTGGAGTGTTCATGACGCATGCCGTCAGCTGTGTCCTAACTTAAGCAAAGACGCACTGAGTGTGAGCATTCAACCAAATGAGCACTATGAAAATAGGCGGAATATCCCAATCAAATATTTGCATTTTTTGTTGTCAAAATCAAAACCGTTACATTGTTTTGGGATTTTTCCCAAGTATCTCGGTATCAAATGACGATATACACACCTTTCATAAACCTATAGGCAACATTGTTTTATTTCAATTTTTGCGCGATTTGTAAATTAATAATGTATAAATTATTATAGCCTAAATAGATCCCATTAAAGTCCAAGGCTTCCCGCTTCACGCGGGATGAAAAACTTGGATGGTTCCCCTATTTTAAACCAACAATTGTTTTCCAAATTCTGACCCGATCCAACATACAATAGTTCATCAACCACAACAAGCACTTCACAGATAATAGATAGTATTATCTGTATGTAGAAATTACTTAGTACAAAGTAAATTGAGTGGAAAGTAAATTATGTAAGTCGCTAAAGGAATTCATATTTTTTCAAATAATATTGATTTCTATAATTCATTAATGATCCTCGATTTACTTTGTTAACGTTTAATGAAACTTCACTTCGCAAATATTTACTTTCTTGTGTAACCATACAGTATTCATCTTTTGTCAGCCAGGAACGAATTCCTTCCCCTACATTTCCCCTTTGCGTTCGTGAAAGCGGCGTGAAGTGTTCTGATGCTTGCGAGTCGCACTAATGACTATTCACGAATTGGATAATCTTAGGACATACGAGAATTGCAGAACTATCAAATGAGATTGTTAGGCCAAGTTCGCATATCGTGCAAAGTTTCATACACTGTAAAAATTCCAATTCTGTAATTTTCATTTAAAATTGACTTTTCATTCTGTGAAAGGCGACAGACTTAGTCACGAAGGCGATAGACACAGGCGACAGACTGTAGATAGTGATGAATAGGAAACATCTCTTCGGGTCTAATAATTCTTCTTACGAAAGTTACCTAATTTACTTTCTCAATGAATTTTGTTTGATGATAAGCGTGCACAGTATTTTTTTCTTACACGGTAGCACACGGTCACTGTTCCGTGAATTTGATGTTGTAAAAGTGACATACGGTGCTATCTATCTTAAGTCACTGACAAGAAATACAAAATTGAAACGTATTTTTATTCAGTTTTTATAATCTACGATTTTAATATGCATTGACATGAAGTGGTGTAAGTTCGATCATGTGCTAATACGGGGAATGAAAATTAAAAATACGCAGTAGCTTTGAAGCAAAATTAATAAATATTTATTCATTTTGCCTATTAATTCTTAACTTTGCTCGTGGCCAAGGTCATAAACATGCAGCTTTCGCCCATAAGAAAGGTGTCTACAGCTTTGTTCGACACACAGGGTCAAGGGTAAAATACAAAAGTAATGAAAAAATTTCGATTTTGACTGAAACAGACATTTTCGATTGAATATCTGATTATGTTATTCCACCTAATCTCTTTCTGCGGGTACCGACAAAATTCTCATACTCACTGGAGTCACTACTTACAACAAAACTGGAAAAATGCAATACCAAGGCTCCGAGAAGAGGCCGACCGCCTTTAAATATTTGCTGTTCGCGTTATGGAACAGCCACTTGTTATTAATATATTTGATACGTAAAATAATATTGTGGTGAATATACGAGAATATAATACTATGTCAATGCAGAATTCGTGAAGGCTCTCGTTAAAATATTTAATATCTTGCAGTGTTATGCGAACGTAGTTTATTTGTTGCTCTGGAGCACTGTACGCGTTACATTTTGGAAACAAATTTTGTGTCCTTTTGTTCAATAGCATTTTTACTGCTGCAGGAAACTTAGAACTGAATTATGAAACACACATATTACTGATAATTGGACATAGGTTCCCAACTGCTCCCGATTCTTTGCAATTTTACTAAACGTGTGCCTTAGTACTTTTTGAAATGAAATCTATATCTTATTTCCGACATCGCGATGAATGCTATAAGGTTACGTTAAAACGATCTGTTGATGTATTACGCTTGAAAAACCAACAGTCGCTGCGGCACCATCAAAGACGCCAAAGCCGTCTGAGGAAGGCTCGTCGATTGTGTTGAAATTCGCTTTGGCGCCAATTCCACGGTCCCGACCGCGCGCTTTAGAAACAAAAGAAGTGCGTTTTCCGCGCGCAGCCGGAACCGGATGCGGGAAACAGGAGCAGACGCAACAGGACGAGCAGCGTTCAATTGTTTCCTTTGCTTCAATAGAGACTTTTGTTCGTACCGACGTATCCTTTTTGTCATTCGTCTGTGGTACCGAGACTATTTGTAAGAAAATTCAACGTTTGTTGTTTTGTTGTAGAAGAATGATCATTATCGATTTACTTACTTTGTGGTATATTACAGAACACTGAAATATTAAGTTTACGCAATGATGAATAGAATCTAAACGTTGAATACTTACAGAATATATATTTTATTGACAAGCATGCTGAACAAAACTATTTCGGTAATATTTGTCATTCATAAAATAAAAAGCAAGCATGTCAGTTTTTTTAATATAAGATAATGATTAAAAGAAAAATATCTGAAAATTGATGAAAAAATAATTATAATTTTGAATGTGTTTTGCAAAAAGAAATCTGAATTTTCTTTAAATAACGGGAACTACATTTTATGAATCTGCTTTTTTGCAACGAGTATTATTGATGGTAGTTTTCTTGGAGTTGTATTAATTTTATACTGGAAATATTTTCATCTACATGTTAGTGCCGCAAATGGGTATTACCTCCTTCATGCAACAACCTGCTCGGTAACGGGACGTTTCTTATTCAGATATTACGAACACGCATGTACGAATCTCTAATTTCCGATCAGTGTAATTGCAACTAGCCTCCCGCATGAATTATGGTAATGATGATGTGACGGGTGCGTTAAAATGTTTGACGCACAGTGGGATAGGCTATTGCATTGCAAAATACAGTGATTTTTTCAGGTAAGGAATATTACTGACTGCAAATAACACGTCTGTTTCACTTCCAGTTCAAGTGGTAATGAATTTCATCATTAGTACTCTATAAACTTGATTACAAAATTGGATTTCCCGAAGATGTGAAGTTGCAGTAAAATCACATGAAGGATTTTGTAAACAAGTTGTAAGTGCAATGAATTTACTTGAATGTATCTAATCTGTATCTTGAATCTTTCTAAAGTCCTTGAAAGTGTTTGGCGTTTCACGAAACGAGTAAACATGGCGGAAATTGGTTGAAAACGAAATAGGTGATTTTCTTTAAGTGCAGATCTGAAATAGTATAGGTGTGTTGAGGTATAGTTACGAGTATCGGGTGTAGTACGGTAATAGATCGAAGTGCTCAATTTCATTGTTCTATTTCCACTTCCGGGATGTTTTTTTTCCTACGAGGATGGTGGCAAAACAGTAGTTTAGTATTACCCTAGGACCTCCCTTACCTTAGACCTCTATTACCTTAGGTCAACGATATGTTGTTGAAAAATCTGTCGATCAGAGCAGCCGACCGCTCTAATTCTCGTCCAGTCAATTGTTGATTTCAACCCTGATGAGCAGCTAACATCAGTAACAGACTTCTACACCCTAGGATATCTCCGGTCAATGATATGTTGGTGGAAAATATATCGATCAGAGCAGTCGACCGCTCTAATTCTCGCCTAGTCAGTGGTTGATTTCAACCCAGCTGAGTAGCTAATGTCACTATCGAGCCTGTAAATCCTAGGACCGCCCCAATCAACGATATATTGTTGGAAAATCTACCGATCAGAGGAGCCGACCACTCTAATTCTTGCTCAGTCAGTGGTCGATTTCAACCCAGCTAAGGAGGTAATGTCACCATCGAGCCTCTAAATCCTAGGACCTAGCCGGTCAACGATATGTTGTTGGAAAATCTACTGATCAGAGCAACCGACCGCTCTAATTGTCGCCCAGTCAGTTGTTGACTTCACCCCAGCTGAGTAATTAATGTGACTATCAGGCCTCTAAACCCAAAGACCTCCCCGATCAACGAAGTATTGTTGCAAAATCTACCGATCAGAGCAGCCAATCGCTCTAATTCTCGCCCAGTCAGTGGTCGATTTCAACCCAGCTGAATATGTCATTATCGGGCCTCTAAACCCTACGACATCCCCGATAAACGAAGTATTGTTGGAAAAACTAACGATCAGAGCGGTCGACCGCTGTAACTCTCACCCAGTCAGTGGTCGATTTCAACCCAGCTGAGTAGCTAACGTCACTATCGAGCCTCTAAAACCCTGGGACCACCACGGAGCCAACGGTATTGCCTCCGAGCTACCGCGCGCGGTACCAACTTTGGGGAGACTACGCCCACCTCTCTCCCCTTGGGCTCCGCCCCCGTCGCCGCAGGGTCTGGGCCACCGTATAACGAGATTTATGGCAGCGAGCGCCGAACGGCGACCTTCACCCGCGTATCACTTCCGCCTCCGCGACTGTCCCGGCTTTCTTTTTGCGGCCCCCATAGACGTCACGTAAAGTTTCTCGCGCCCCACAAATCATTTCCTCCTTTTTCTTTGTTTTTCGTCGCGGGGCCCGGCGGCTCCTTATTTAAATTTACTGCCATTAAGTTACGGAAAGAACATTCTTTCCCCGAGTACGCCGACTCGCAAATGTACTAATTCAAAACTTCGGAGTCTGGCGTTTTGGAAGGAAAGAAGAATGTTTTCGTATTGATTTGAGACTTGCCGTTTCGTGAAGATGGTGAGATTATAGGTCTACCTGTGTTGGTTCTTAAAATGAGAAAGTCGCGTTGTATTGAAACAATAATTGTGTAGCTATGTCTTTAACTTTTCTAGGGAAATACTGAAAATATACACATGTACATTAATCACTTGTTTTTCAGTGGTAAGTAAAATTAATTGGATTTTATGTGACATGATACACGTCACATCCGCATAGCGCGATGTCGTTTTCTTGAGACTATTTTTACATATTGGTGTTCTGAAGTGGCCGTGTGAACACATAAGCAACAATGAAGATAACTGATCAGGCAACTGGGACATATTTCGGGAATCACGTATGGCCGTGACAGTGCCTGAAGGAATTTTCTGCACACAAGAAATGTATTGCATATCGAAAAAAATTTATTAGTTCATTTAGTACAAAAATGACTTCTGTATCTAGAGGTTATTATGATAGTGGACGTTTTATAGGAACGGAACGGAACGGAACGGTTTAAGAAAAACTGTACGTTCTTGAAAACATTCCGGAACGTTTTCTAAAGCCATTTGTACTTTGTATTTAATGTTTTTTGAATAACTATTAAGCAATTAAAATTCGTTCTGTTCGTAATTCTCGGAATTGCAATCGATTTATCATTTATCCTGCATGAATTCATTTGGCAGAAGCAAAATGTATTGCAAAAACGATGTGCAGAATACACTCGTCAGTTGAATGTTAGACGGACATTCCGATTGTATCAGGATGCTTGGGAGCGTTCATATTTGCACTCAGTGAGAAATTAATTTCTTATGAGTGACGGTTTCAAACAGCGAGCAGTGTATTTCTAAATAATGGACGGAGAAAGTGAAACTCATAAATGCTAGGATGTGTAAATGGCCATATAAAATATTGAAAAATTGGAAATATCACTATGTAGAACGCACGTACGTCCCGATTGTCAGAACTTGACAGTCAACGGATTTCACGCGAGTAGTTAAAGAAGAAATGGATATTACTAGCTGCAAAATCATGGTTCCAAATATCACGTGTACCAGTGCGTTTTGCAAATTTGTTTTCATCTTTAAAAGTGGTAGATGGTGTAGTTTTTCATTTGTACATATTCGTATTCTACGGTTTTATTCAGCGTAGTTCCATAAAATATATTGTTCTACAGTGGAAATTCTGTAGCGTCGGAAATCTTCAGATCTCTTTGAAATGTATGTTTGGCTATATGATTTCGTACGCTGCTTCCTAAATATTGGCGTCCAAGGGCAAGCTTCCTGCCACAATCACACTTTCATTCATCACAAATTTCTTTAATTTAGTTTAGAGCTGATTCTTAGGATCGTGTTTGACGTTACTTCACACGTAGCCCAAATCTCCGTCCAAAAGTCGTAAGAAGGAATATTTTGCCCTTAAAAAATCCTTCGCTTGGAGGATAATACGCGAACGTAGACGTACTCACCCGATACAATATTATTATTATTATTATTATTATTATTATTATTATTATTATTATTATTATTATTATTATTATTATTTGCCCACTGCATCTCAATTCAGGGAAAGGGCCTCTTGGCTCCCCAGAGTGGCTGCATATGCAGCTTGATTGGTTTGCGTTACTATAAATTTACAAATATTTTTCGATACTTAGATTTACTAAATAATTATTTAATTATAATTAAAAACAATATATTAAAAATGTAAAAATAAAAAATTTAAAAGACACCGATTTTACTGATTATTAGATTGTTGAAATAAGAAATTTCTGAAACAATTGAATTACTAAAATTACAAAATCGTTGGTTGAACTACAAATACAAACAAAACAAAAATTATAGAAATTTTGTGTCATTATCAAACTTTTCATGATTTAACTAAAACGTTTCTGACTATGCACACCATCAAAGCCACAAAGTAATACAAAGCACACACATCTTTGTGACTAAATATTTCATCAGGAAACATGCAAGGCATTCATAGCCTTTTGTAATAACTGCGTTTGGTGCGTGTAAGAAGTATTTATTTATTTATTTAGTCAAAAACAGTCAAAAACTGTATGTGACGTATGGTGGAGAAAATCATCTGCGCACGCATTCTTGAGTTTCAGAATCCCTTCCCAACAATTTAACTATTAATAGTTGAAAGGTGAAAAATAATAATAACAACAAATTTTAAAAAGCGAGAGATTAATATTTCAAAAACTTTTCGAAAAGTTTTCAAAAAATTTCAAAAACTTTTCAAAACATTTCAAAAACTTTTCAAAAAATATTTCAAAAAGTAGGTACTCACAGCGTGACGTTGACGGAGGTGTTGTCTCGCACCAGCTGAAGCTGCTGGCGCTGCATCACGGGCAGCGACGGCGACGACCAGCCGAGCACCGACCCGCTGCTGGACGCGCACAGCGTCGCTGCGACAGCAAACACAACTACGCGTCACACTCGCGGATCTCCTCTTCCGATTGATTGATTTTTTCGTGTTTCCGGGCGCGTCAACTACTTCGGTCATTAGTCCCGTTAGTGTAGGGCATGTTGTTTTCTCGGGAGATGGCGGTGATCTTCCCCCGCTGGATGGCGAGATCCGGCGCCGACCTACCGTCGGCTAGTGGGGTTTCCCCCTAACCAGGACTCTCCCTCCAGCGGGGCACCGCCCCTGCCGGGACAAGCTCTAAGCTCCCGACCGGTCTCCCGGAATATCTAGTAGTGTAGTGCACGTTAGTGTGTGTGTGTGTGTGTAAGGGGAGAGGATAGAACAAGGAAGAGGAAGGACAGATCGTTCGCGGTCTGTGGCCCGTTTGGTAAGGTACTGCTCCGGCATTCGCCTGGTGTTGATCGGAGAAACCCCGGAAAACTACCGATCAGAGCAGCCGACCGCTAGAATTCTCCTCCAGACAGCGACTGAATTCGACCAAGCTGAAAAGCTAGTGTCGAAAATCCTGGTACCGTTAGGACTCAAATCTAGGACCTTCTCAAGGCGCTGCAGTGACATCAGTTGATGCACTGAGCTACCGCTACCGGTTCCTCTTCCGACTTTTTGCTTTCGCGCATACTCCTTACGGAGTAGAGGAAGTTTTGTTATGCCACGGTAAAGATGGAGATTTGTACACAGAAAAACTCGTATATTGGGGAACTGTTATCGAAAAAGTGAATAAAACTTGTACCAATGCGTAATCAATTTTTCATTCCTCTATAACTATATAAGTTTAATGAGGTCCTTGATATCGAATAAAGTGAATAAAACTTGTGTCTATACGTAATCAATTTCTCATTCCTCTATAAATATAAGTTTAATGGGGTCCTTGTTACCGAAAGTTTGGTTTTTGGCAAAACATCTGTCCGTCCCTCTATCCGTGTGTGATCAACAGTAGCACAACACACTAACTTGTTCACAAGATTTCCTCCAAAATTGCTATTTCCCGATCTATCTGTCCGAACTCGAGGCCCTGCGAATTTGAAACGGATATTTTGACTTTGTGGTGTACTTTACATAAAGACTCAAAATTTACTACAACAAGAATTAACATTTTCACAGTTTTCTCAAAAAATATGTCTCTCCAAATTTTTGGATTAAATTTTGTCCTCCGATAGAGCAAAGATCGTTTAAAGTATGGCGCAGAGCTCATTTTCGTTAAACTTCCTGAAGTTACAAATAATACGAGAAAGTATGTGCTTTGGAGCACCACTAGCTCTTAAGTAAACGATATTTGAACCATTAAGTAAATTATAAAGTTTCTAATTGACCTATTTATTACGAATAAAATGCTACTCCGGCTAATTTCCGAATCCTATTAAAGTTCACAGGCACGGGTGGATGACGTCCGAAGTAAGAACAGATTTGAATCATACTGCGGACTTCAGCTGGATGAATTTGACATTAGCCAGCACGGTCTGACTAGGGTAAGTGAAGTTCGTTACGGTTAGGGATACGCAGTAGTACGACAGGTCTTTATATAGCACAAATATCAAGAAGGTGCTTTGCCGCTATGCAACGCATGAAAGCAAATATTTAACGGCGGGTGGCCTCGTCCTTGAAGGCTTTCTTTCGCAAGTCACTGTGACGCACCGAGAATTCAGTCGGTACGTGCAGTATGAGAATAGACGAAATAACGCAATCGAATAATTTTATTTTCCGGTCAAAATGGAAACTTTTTCTTTATTTTTGTATTTTCCCTGAGTTCCTGCGTAACTAAGAAAATGAAAGACATATCTCATAGGCTCGGAGGGTACGTAGTTTTCTTTTAATTTCTGTGCGCTTTTGAAATTAGTAATGTAGATTTTCACCTGTTATCGAGGTCTATTGTTATATTAAAATCATGTTGAAGTTGTGATAACGTTGTATTCACTCTGCAAATAAAAACGAAACTAGGCAAAATAAAGCGTTCGACTTGCGGGACATAAATTCGTTATCTCTGTTAGTTTAAAAAACGGCAGGTTTTCATAATTACGCCAGGAATTTCAACACACATCCAGCTGATAGTATCGAGGCAACAGACGAACGCCGATAGCAACGCAATTTGCGCAAATGCATTGTATAGAAGGGCCTTAGGTCTTACTATAAGCACGATAAGCGGCTGCTTTACAGCCTGTGTACGGGTTCGAATCCTATTATACTAGCTTTTTAACAAAATTTAGCCTGCAGAGCGAGCGTGTAACGCGCTAGGGGATGCCTGCAACGCTTACATTCGCTAATTGGAGAGCATTCTCTCCCAGCGCCCGAGATTAGAGGGTGTATTTCAGTTCATGAAAGAGGGCTCTGAATTGATATTTTGGAAAGTGAAGTAGGCCGTCATTGAGTTGCGAGAGTCATCAAAATTAAATTAACGGTAACGAGCCACCCACTCCATTTCTGATTTCCATTTCAGTTACGTCGGTTGCGTTGGAGAGAGTGTGAGAAATTTGCGTGGAAAGTTGGATGCAACATTTTGAAATTTAACTTTTTCTTTAAAAATTTGAATTACATTTTGTTTAATTTTACGCGTGAAATTTCAAGTCATCTTCATATGTAGGCTAACCAATATCCACATTAATTTTCTGTTATTAGAGGGTGTATTTCAGTTCATGAAAGAGGGCTCTGAATTGATATTTTGGAAAGTGAAGTAGGCCGTCATTGAGTTGCGAGAGTCATCAAAATTAAATTAACGGTAACGAGCCACCCACTCCATTTCTGATTTCCATTTCAGTTACGTCGACTGCGTTGGAGAGAGTGTGAGAAATTTGCGTGGAAAGTTGGATGCAAAATTTTGAAATTTAACGTTTTGTTCAAAAATTTGAATTATATTTTGTTTAATTTTACGCGTGAAATTTCAAGTCGTCTTCATGTATAGGCTAACCACTATCGACATTAATTTTCTGTCATTTGCGTTGAAAGTTGGATGCAAAATTTTGAAATTTAACTTTTTCTTCAAAAATTTGAATTACATTTTGTTTAATTTTACACATGAAATTTCAGGTCATCTTCATGTATAGGCTAACCAATATCCACATTAATTTTCTGTTATTACTGTCAAACATTCTTAAAAGATAAAGAATCTAAATGTTGCCTGCCATTTAGGTTATTGTTTTATTTTGTAATTAAGTACCCCCTGCGTTGCTAGACGCCCGCACCAACGTGTGAAGCAAATGACTCATTTCGACTCTATAAGAAGTGTCCCTAAAATGTAACAACATTGCAAACGGACTCTAATTGTTTTAAGTATTCATCGTATCTTCATTTGATTATTCAGCAAGAATCACCATCTTCGTGAACTATGAGTTCAGTTGTCTTTCCCGTTAATAAAAAAAAGGAAATAAATTTAGCCATGGAAATTGCAACCGCCAGTTCCCGCTACCTTCGCATCACGGAACTCGCCCCATGTCACCATGAGGCGCTCTGTGGCAGAGGCCCCCCCACCACCGACCGCCCATAGCCGACTACCGACCGCCCTTAGCCGACCACCGACCGCCCATAGCCGACCACCGACCGCCCATAGCCGACCACCGACCGCCCATAGCCGACCACCGATTGCCCTTAACCGACCACCGACCGCCCATAGCCGACCACCGGTTGCCCTTAGCCGACCACCGACCGCCTATAGCCGACCACCGACCGCCCTTAGCCGACCACCGACCGCCCTTAGCCGACCACCGACCGCCCTTAGCCGACCACCGACCGCCCTTAGCCGACCACCGACCGCCTATAGCCGACCACCGACCGCCCTTAGCCGACCATAGACCTCCCAACCCCCTCTTTCTAGCCACGAGCGAACGTCAAAAACCAGGACGATTAACATATTGAGGCTACTCCTTATAGTAATTGAAGAAGGACAAATCGAACACAAGATTAATATTTGACATCATAATATAAAATAATTTAATAATTATTTTGTATGTTAATTGTGTCAAATATTTCCATTATTTACAATATTTTTTTCAGTAATCCAAATATTTTCAAATATATTTACTAAGCTGTAGGTCATAGATTTAGTAAAACAGTTAAAATTGTTTTTCTACATTTCTAAACTAAAAATAATTGAAATTTTACTGAGGTCTCTATTGCATTTTATTACTACCTTCTGGGTCCCCTCTCAGGTTGGGCTGCTAGGCAGCCGCCTAAGTCGTCTAGGCGGAAGCCTGCCGTTGCTCGCACCTCTCCCGTTCACCCCGTCCCCCGACCGAACCGTTTCTTCTAATTAGAAGCTGCCTGCGGCTCGGTCTCCCTCTTTGGCCCTTTGTACCCGCCCGCGGCGCGCGTTTCTTCCAGGCATTTCGTCCCGCGGAGACGAATCAAAGCGCGCGCTTAAGTCGACGGCGGCGCCCAGCCGAGGAGAAAAATTCTCCAGGCGAGACCTTTGGCGTCGGACGCCACGCTCGAACGGACCGTTCGCTCATTCACTCGCTCCGCTCCGCTCCCCGCCCTGTCATTCGCTCGCGCTCTCGCTCACTGACCGCTTTCGCCCTCCGTTTCGGGCAGTCGCGGGTGCCCCTAATCGTCACACCTTTTCCGATCGCGACTCGCCTAGAGGACTGCGCTATCAGCGCCTTCTAGTGTTAGGGGGTCGTGCGGACTGGGGTAAATCGTTGTGTCACGGCACTGGTGTTGTATCAGTGTACCGTACTGAACACTCAACCATTGTAGGATCCATGTAAGTGTATCTTATTGTATGTATGTTTTTGTATTTGTAAAATGTATGTAAATGCTCTCTGGTTGTGCTAGGCAGGGGACAAAAGATTATTTGTTTTGAACTTTTGATTTGTAATTATTTTTAGTTGCGCGGTCGCCCGCTCGAGCGGGACCATTCTCTCATTCATTCACTCGCTCCGCTCCGCTCCCCGCCCTCTCATTCACTCGCGCTCTCGCTCACTGACCGCTTTCGCCCTCCGTTTCGGGCACTCGCAGGTGCCCCTAATCGTCAGACCTTTTCCGATCGCGACTCGCCTATCTAAAGACTACGCGATCAGCGCCTTCTAGTGTAAGCACGCCTGCTCTTGGCTACTCTAGCCGCGGATCGTGCGGGCTGGGGTAAAGCGTTGTCACACGTCACTAGTGGTGTATCAGTGTACCGGACTGAACACTGAACCATTGTAGGAGATCCATGTAAGTGTATCTAACTAAGTGTATGTATGTTTTTGCATTTGTATATGTGTGTAAATGCTCTCTGGTTGTGCTAGGCAGGGGACAAAAGATAATTTGTTTTGAATATTTTATTTGTAATTATTTATAGTTGCGCGGACGCTCGCTCGAGCGGACCATTCTCTCATTCACTCGCTCCGCTCCGCTCCCCGCCCTCTCATTCGCTCGCGCTCTCGCTCACTGACCGCTTTCGCCCTCCGTGTCGGGCACTCGCAGGTGCCCCTAATCGTCACACCTTTTCCGACCGCGACTCACCTAGCGAAGGACTGCGCGATCAGCGCCTTCTAGTGTAAGCACGCCTGGTCTTGGCTACTCTAGCCGCGGGTCGTGCGGGCTGGGGTAAATCGTTGTCTCACGGTACTGATGTTGCCCCAGTTTACAAATCGAAAGCTCAACCATTGTACGAGAACCATGTAAGTGTATCTAACTAAGTGTATGTATTTTATTGCATTTGTATATGTGTGTAAATGCTCTCCGCTTGTGCTACGCAGGGGGCGAAAGATTATTTGTTTTGAACTTTTTATTTGTAATTATTTATAGTTGCGCGGACGCTCGCTCGAGCGGACCATTCTCTTATTCACTCGCTCCGCTCCCCTCCCCGCCCTCTCATTCACTCGCGCTCTCGCTCACTGACCGCTTTCGCCCTCCGTGTCGGGCAGTCGCGGGTGCCCCTAATCGTCACACCTTTTCCGACCGCGACTCACCTAGCGAAGGACTGCGCGATCAGCGCCTTCTAGTGTAAGCACGCCTGGTCTTGGCTACTCTAGCCGCGGGTCGTGCGGGCTGGGGTAAATCGTTGTCTCACGGTACTGATGTTGCCCCAGTTTACAAATCGAAAGCTCAACCATTGTACGAGAACCATGTAAGTGTATCTAACTAAGTGTATGTATTTTATTGCATTTGTATATGTGTGTAAATGCTCTCCGCTTGTGCTACGCAGGGGGCGAAAGATTATTTGTTTTGAACTTTTTATTTGTAATTATTTATAGTTGCGCGGACGCTCGCTCGAGCGGACCATTCTCTTATTCACTCGCTCCGCTCCCCTCCCCGCCCTCTCATTCACTCGCGCTCTCGCTCACTGACCGCTTTCGCCCTCCGTGTCGGGCACTCGCAGGTGCCCCTAATCGTCAGACCTTTTCCGATCGCGACTCGCCTATCTAAAGACTACGCGATCAGCGCCTTCTAGTGTAAGCACGCCTGCTCTTGGCTACTCTAGCCGCGGATCGTGCGGGCTGGGGTAAAGCGTTGTCTCACGGCACTGGTGGTGCATCAGTGTACCTTACTGAACACTCAACCATTGTACGATTGTATTGATCCTTGTAACTGTATCTAACTAAGTGTATGTATGTTTTTGCATTTGTACATGTGTGTAAATGCTCTCTGCTTGTGCTAGGCAGGAGGCAAAAGATAATTTGTTTTGAATTTTTTATTTTTAATTATACATAGTTGCGCGGACGCATGCTCGCGCCCTCACTCACCGACCGCTTTCGCTCTCTGTTTCGGGCAGCCGCGGGTCCCATTTAATCGTTAGGCCTTTTCCGGCCGCGTCTCGCCTAGCGAAGGTCTATAATCGCCTGATCAGCGCCTTCTAAGCGGCCCAGCCCAGTCTTGGGTACTGACGCCGCGGGTTGTGCGGACTGGGATAAAGCGTTGTCTCACGGCACTGGTGTATCAGTGTTCCGTGCTGAAAACTCATCAATAGTACCTATCTATCTAATAGTATGTATGTTTTTGTGTTTACATAGATGTAAATGTCATTTGCATTTACTAGGTAGGGGACAAAGGATAATTTATTGCATCTTTCTGAATTTGAATTTGTTTTTGCAGTTTTATATAATTCATGATGTGTTCTCTGCTATCGGGTAAAATCAACCCAAGTGTTGAATAAAGTTTCTATCTGTCTATCTATCTATGTATCTATCTGTTTATCAATCTACCTATCGAGCCAGATGTCTGTTTGCTCACCTTTTTTTAAAAATAGTTTTTATTTCCTTGTTCGACATTATTATGCCTTTCAAGGGTTTTTATGATACATAGTATACAATTTTGTGTAATTACATTTCATCATGCATGAACAATGGTAGAAGACTAATATTTACAATATAAACAGTAACTAAGGATACCCAGGAAGGGTCCTTCAGAAAAATGCATACTATATTTGAATTAAAAACATAAATATTTAATTTATAAATGTTGGAACCCGCTTTACAGCTAATTAAGGAGGATGTAGTAGGTCTTTAGAATATCTTGATTTTATTCGTGGAAAAAGATTGGCTGATTTATCTAGAGTGTACTAAGAAGTGGCTGGGCAAGATGAAAGAGAAGAGTAGAAATTAGAAGAAAGTTTTAGAATCCAAGTTTTCAGAGGTTCTATAGATAGTTCTTTTAAAATTTGATCATTTCTGATATACCATGGAGCTTTTAAAACATTTCTTAAAAATTTATTTTGCAGTACTTCCAGTTTTTGAAGGTTATGTTTGCTCACCTAGTTCGCTCATTCACCAGCCCTGCAGTTCCCTCTCGTCCCCGCCCCCCTAGGTTCTAGAATATTCAATTTCTAATTATTCAAAATGGAATATGTAACGATGAAATTTTCAGCATGATATTACACGAAACTCCAATTTCCCACGTAGTTCATCTTGGTAAGTTTCAATTAATCATTTATTGACTGAATCAGTTGTTTAGGGGTGTTGGATTTCTTAAGACATTACTTCCATATAACTCACCCTGACTACTCATCTACACAGCACTACAGTAATCTCACTTGTTTATTCGACTTTACGTTCGAAAATCTCAGACCATGTCACTTTGTCTTTCAGTATGTTTTTAAGAAAGGCGTGTCAACAAAATTTGAACTTTTCTCAACTTAAATTAGTCACACTGAAAAATTAAAATCTGCTGCAGTTCTACAAATTTCTTTAATTACCTTGTATCTAAGGCAATCGTTTTCAGTAAATACGACTACTTCAGTGACCTAATTATAAACGATATTAGAAACCAATTTAGAAATTTACGAAGAGCGTCAAATTACAATTTCTAAGAAATAAGGTGCGTGATGTGGGAGGTACTTTAAAACGAAGTTAAATTTTCTAGCATTGGAGTACGACATGAGCGTCTTCCTGTATACGTGTCCATGACATTTTTCATATAAATGTTCATGTAAAAACAAATTAAGCCCTGGTGCATCGGTTAGTGTAAATGTTCCTGTTCCAGGGTGTAGATACCCTCCGAGAAGCACCAAACGTATAAATCATTTTTACCTGAGTTCCAACACACAAAAAACGGAAAGCCTATTATGTCATGATTTATGTATATGCAAAAAAAAAATAGCGGAATTGGTGCCACTAACCTGAGTAGGTACGTTGTTTTCCTCTCTCTAATGTCTAATGCTATTTATTTCTTTGGCATTAACAGACATTAACATTATAAATAGCTACAATTCAATATACAAATCATTTCCTAAAGACTACACCTTATCATTAAACCATTGCCTATTTACAACCTTCTAATAAAGCAGAATCCATTTACTTTCATCAAGGTTACAATGTAGGACGACCGGATTGTCCTCCTCTCCTCGTGCCTAAAACTTTCCCACAATTTCGGATAAAATCACGCTATATCTTATAGCATTTCTCTTCAACATGTTCAACAGGCATCTCTATTCTTCGTCTTCCTCTAAAATTAGCTCATTTCTTTGTCTACGTACCTTGCAATACACACAGAATTAAATGAAAGCATACAGGCATGCACGTGAACATCAATAAATACACATATGAACATTATTACCCGAAGATTCCTCTCAGTCCCGCATGCGCCCCTTCCACCCACGACTCCAGCTGGCTCACCGTGGTCATTTACAGCTTCCCCTCCCCTCACTCATCTTCCCCCCTCCCCCCGAGCGACGAATGCACGCGGCGCACGTTTCCCCGAAAGCGAGCACAACGAACCGCGCGCGGCGCCCGCGGCCTCGGCGGCGGCGGCGGCGGCGGCGGCGGCGGCGGTACGAGAATCAAGGCCTGCGGAAATTGGAGGTTGTTTAAACTGGTTTCAGTCTGTAAATAAGCAGTCTTCAAAACCAATCTTCGCGATGCGAAGAGGGCGCCTCGGCTCGGCTGGGCGCAGAGCGGAGCGGGGTGGGTGGCGTGTTTGGCGCGGAAGGGACGGGGAGAGAGAAGGTGCTGTGGCACGGGGTTGCAGGTGCCGTGGGATGATGACAGGGGTGTGGAGGTGGCAGGGATGACAAGGGCGGTAGGGGGTTGGGGATGGGGGGAGTGGAGACGCGAACGGTAGGGACGAGGCGGGAGCAAGCGACATGGGTGGCGGGGAAGGCGTGGTTGCAGCGGAGGCAGGGAAGCCGACAGTTATGGGAGGGGTTAGGAAGCTGTGAATTGCATGGATAGCGAGAAGTGGGCTGCAGGAATGGCGGGGAAGAGGATTGATTGGGTAACAAGACGAGGATTGCAAGAATGGCGGGGAAAGGGATTGGTTGGATAACAAGGAGACGAGGGTTGCAGGGATGGCAGGGAATATGATTGATTGGGTAACAAGGATGAGGGTTGTGAGGATGGCTGAGAAGAGGATTGATTGGGTAACAAGGAGACGAGGATTGCGGGAATGGCTCAGAAAAGAATTAATTGGGTAACAAGGAAAAGACGGTTACAGGGATGGCAGGGAAGAGAACTGATTGGGTAACAAGGAGAGGGATGGCAAGAAAGAGGATTTCATGCGTAGCGGGGAGAAGAGGGTTGCAGGAATGACGCAGAACGTGAGGATTGCTTGGGTAGGCGGGAGGCAAGGGTTCCAGAGATGGCGGGGAGTTGCGGGTTGCGGGGATGGCGGAGTGGCGAGGCTGGGAAGGGAGGCGCGTGGCTCGTTAGGGGAGTGTGGTTGCCTTCCTGAGGGGCGGCGCGCGTGGGTCCCGAATCCAATTAGAACCGCGGGGTGGTCCGTTCCTCGCCCTGGCCTACGAATCTGCGGCAAAAAACCGGCAATCTCTCCCTGCGACGGCGCTGTGGACGCAACGGCTGCCACTGTGGGGGTGGGTATTCTTTGTGGGCATCGCAGGCGCGGCGCCCCCGAAGCAAGAAAGGGCGAGGAGAAGAAGAACATTGGCCAAGAATAGTATAAATGTTCCGGAAAGACTGCAGCGCCTCTGACCGGGAGGTCCTAGGTTCGAGTCCTGACGGCGGCAGGATTTTCGACACTAGCTTTTCAGCTAGGTCGAATTCAGTCGGTCTGGAGGACAATTCTAGCGGCCGGCTGCTCTGATCGGTAGTTTTCCGTGGTTTCTCAGATCAACACCAGGCGAATGCTGGAGAACGGGTCACGGAACGCGCGCGATCTGTCCTTCCTCTTCCTTGTCCTATCCTCTCCCCTTACACACTCACTTACACTAACATGCACTTCACTACCACATGTTCCGGGAGACCGGTCGGGAGCTTAGAGTTTGTCCCGACTGGAGTGGTGCCCCGCTGGTGGGAAATCCTAGTTAGGGGGAAACCCCACTAGCCGACGGTAGGTCGGCGCCGGATCTCGCCATCCAGTGGGGGAAGATCACCGCCATCTCCCGAGAAAAGAACATGCACTAAACTAACGGGACTAATGACCAAAGCAGTTGACGCGCCCGGAAACACGAAAAAATCAATCAATCAATTCCGGAAAGAGGATTGTTTTGTAAAACTACTAGAATTGTGCTAGGGAGCTGTGTTTGGTTCAGATTTCGGTTTATTTAGGGGAGTCCGATAATTCCTGCGACATGTAGTTTTCCTCGTCTTTTCGCCGAGATTTAAATATTTGCTATAATGAAAATTGTAGCTCACAACCAGATTTAGGAGAAGTTTACTTGGATATTTTGTCACTTTTCCCAACTCCAGTTTCTTCTACCAATATGAATAACATTGAAAACACGTCTGAGAAATTCTGATTGTAAAGTGTGCAAAAAGAATTGAAGATTGCATCAATGAAATTAATTATAAAAAAAGAACATTTACCAAATATTTATAAATGAAGTGAGAGTTCTAAAAATGAAATTTAATATTTTTGGAAATTTACGAATTGTAACGTAATTTCAGTTTAGAATATTGGATCGTTGGCTTCCACGGCCGAAGTCAACTCAGAGAAAGTTTCCTGACTGGTAGGCCGTGGTCCAGTTGGCGCAACGTTTCGTTCGCGACTACGGTGGACATCCCCAGTGGCTGCAGGGTCTCGGGCACAGTATTTGGAGCGACGGCTGGCTGGCGACTGGCTGCCAGACCACAGCTTACCAGCCCGGAAACTTTCCCTTGTTTAAAATGTTAATAAGACGACAAAGAAAAAATATCATGAAAAGTAATAAGAAAAAGAAAAAAGTTAAATTTAAAGGTAATGGAAATGCGTTATTTTGGAAAAGGAGAATAAGAACCAAATGAGAAATATTTCTCAGTGAAGAAACATTTGAAAGAAATTGTAGGTTTTGTTCTCAAATCTCTAATGAACCGTGTAAATTAACATTGCAAAATGTGTAATATTGCTAAATTAAGAATGCCGCTAGCGAGAACTTATAAATGTTACATTATCCAGAAGCAGAATGTTTTGAAAGCTATTGATGTGTAAAATTTTCTCAGAACTATTTCGTAATATTAACGTAATAATAAATGATGAAATATACTTTAGGAGAAAAAATATTAACTCTACATTGTATGTCTTATTAGTCATGTGAGTAATGAAACAAGAGCAATTCAAATATTCCCATATATTTTTTGGTGTGAATTCCTTATAATCAGATCTCGGATTCTGATGACCAAAAAATTCGAAAAACAGTACACTGCAGTAAAGAATGTTTTCATGAACTGATGATGCAATGAAAACTTTTAGTTTGTCATTGTAAATTCATGGAACATTCCTAACAAAAAACATGACAAAGAAACAAAATGCGTAAAAGTGAAGCATGTGTAAAAATAAGACCTGAAAATGGCAAAAAATGACAAAAATATTACTCAATAACTATACATTTCTATCACCTATAAGTCGTGATAAACATTAAATTACAAGTTAGCTACGTCTAGAATGGACCAACGAAAATATGACGTCATCAGAATCCGAGTCCTGCTCATATTAAATCAAATTGCAGGTCAGGCGGCGGCCGGATCGGCTACGTCTAGAATGGACCAACGAAAATATGACATCAGAATTCGAGTTCTGCTTATAATATATCAAATTGCTGGCCAGGTGACAGTCGGTCCAGGTACGTCTACAATGGACCTACGAAAAGATGACGTCATCAGAATCCAAGTCCTGCTAATATGAAATCAAAGTGCAGGCCAGGCGGCAGCCGAACCGCCTTCGCCCGTGGGCGTAAGGCGGGGGGGGGGAGGGGCACTCACCGAGGGCGGCGGCCAGGAACTGCGGCCATCGCGGGGGCGCGTCCTTAGGGTCAGGGTCGCCGGGCGCGGTGACGGCCACCATGGTGCTGCACCGGCGGCGCCGCTCACCTCCTCCTTCTCCTCCTCCTCCTCCTCTTCCTGGTGCTGCTGCTGCTCTTTCGTAGCAACCACGCTCGGCGGGCGGTTACCCTGCGCACAGAGAAAAAGCCACACACTGTTAGCGTTGAAAGTAGCTGACGTAGGGCGGGATCGAAACAGTTTTCAATTGAACCACGCTATGAGAGGATGTTGTTCATTAATTGGAGATCTTGTTACATGACAAAGTGAAGATCTTATTACATGACGACGTACAAAAGCATATTTATTTCCGTTTGTTCTCTAGTTTTACGTGTCGATACATTCTTAAATTGTTTCTCGTTCCAGTTGCCAAATATTGTGTTTGAACATTGCTAGGAAAACAAGGGTCGTTAAGTACAATATCATAATTCCTAGAAATATAGTATGAATGTATGTGAATACTTCCTGAAATATTGAGTTTCATTGAGAAACATCGCTTTGGAAAGAACCTCTTCAATTTGTTTTTAGAGTTTGGTTTTTCTTAAACGTTTTATAGTAGATGTGCATATTTCCGTATCCACCACATTGATCGAGATGTTTCGTGAGATTGGAGTAAGTTTCTTTTTTTATTGTGAATGCAGGGTTTTATATGCCAGAACATTCGTAATACAATGGTTAGAAAATTGTTGCTTTGAGGTATGGTAAATTTAATGTGTGGTAAGGCATTGAAACGCTTTTCAAAAATTAACCCAATTTTTGTATAAGGTTAATTAAGTATGATATTTCGTAATACTAACAATATGGTACATTGCAGCACACCCATTCAAACATATACACTCCATTATGGTCATGTAAATACTCACACACATACTCCCTTTTTCATACAAACACAATGTTAAACATTCGATTCAGCGCGAACTTATACTTTCACGTATTTTCATGCAATCGGCATTGTTGTCGAAATTGGATTTTGTGAAAGTTCTGTTCTTTACAGACGTATTCTTTTTGTCTTATATTATTCGTTTCTAACTATTCGAAAGTAATATAAAAAATACGAAAACTTCATATTTCTTGTAGTACCAGAACAACCACTTTGTGTCTTTGCTTATGAGTAGTGAAACAAGAGCCTACATTGCTCTCTGTTGTTTGGGTCATAACCACGAACTGTTTTTTCATTATTCATTAGAATATATTTGAAAGCCTCTGTCGAGAAACAAAACACATTTCTGGCACTGCCAAATAGTGCAATTTTGCTTTAGAGACCTGGTCTGACAAAATGGACGTGGGTATTATTGGCTCTTTAAAGACAGATACAAATCGAAAACTCACGTCACGACTAGCCTGCATAAAAACAACTCCAGTGTTTGTTCATGTAAATTGCAATAATGCTGTAAGAACACGTCTGTTTTTTGTAATTTTCTCTTCCGTTCGAAAACGGGTTTCTGTGCGTGCGTACTTCGGTGTGTCAATCACAGCGTTCTTTACTTAATCATGTTTAGCATACCGTTCGAAGTTTTCGGGGCGAAGAGAAGCGTTGTGTAGCATTCTATTTTTACTTGTTGTACTTTCACAGCTTTGATGTTGACGAAGCTTCATTTCTCTCCGTTAATTAACATCAGTTTGCTTCAAAAGACTTCTCTTTTTGTAACTTTCTGTTGCAAAGTGACGAAACATTTGTCCTAAATTTAAAAAAGAATGCTAAGAATGTGTCAACAAATAAAAAAGTATTCAATAATTTAAGATTATTTGTGATCGCCTCCGTTCATAACAACTACTAATACGTATCGCAGAATGCCATTAACCTCGTTATAATTTTGTAATTGACTAGCATGAAATAAGAATAGTTATTTCTGATACTGCATTATTATCTCACTTTAAGTATATGGCACAAACAAAAAAATGTCTATATACTCGTATGAAAAATCGCTAATAACGTTTTCAAGAATAAAAGTGTCTACAAAAATTACTCCAATAAATCATCACATGAAACTTATTAAATTAATAGAGGTCATTAATACAAATGCGAAAATATGCCTTGAGAAACAAATATTAATATATGTCTGTTTGAAAAGGAAATAATACAATGGATGTTAGCAGAATAATGTATACTCGCAACTTCGTATATTAAAATTTGGAGAAATTTGGCTTCAACAAAATTTTGTCTATAATTGTCACCTTACCCGTCACCTTGTTGGATGCACAGGATCGGAGAATATGTTCCGCAGACGTACAGCTATCCAAATTATGACCATGTTACTGAGTAACAATATATTTTAATAATTAAAATAGTTCAAAGAATTAGTCGCCCCGAACCAGAAGGCTCGGGTTCGAATCTTGATCGGGGCAACCAATTCTTTGAACTAATTTAATTATCAAAATTTTGCCCTAAAATAATTCGCATTTGGGCAATATTGTGTTACATCTACTAGGTTGAACCTATTTTCCGTCGCGTGTGAAACCTCAACGCGAGACAGCGTGGTGTCGGGGCAGTCAGGACCTCGCAAACACGATCGCTCGGGTGCATCAGCTGCGCAAGATGTAGCATAACATTGACTTCCCCCTCTCCCCCTCCACCAGCCCCCCCCCCCCCGGCACCCGCGCTCGCCGCGAATGCGCTTTTGAGCCTGCACCGCCCGCGGCCGCGTCTGTGTGTGATAATACGCATATTGGCGGCCCGTGACACGTCTGTGTACCCACGGCACACACGCACGCACGCAGGCACGCTGCGGGACCAGCCGGTGCGGGCGGCAGTGGATATTATTTGCCGACCGCCGCTGCCGCCGCCGCCGCCGCCGCCCGCCTCCGTTTTAAGTCGGAAAACAAATGGCGAACACTTTCCGGTTTCATCTCGGAAAGCAAATATGCCCGCTCGACTGTCCAACCGACCGAAAGACTGGGTGGAGCGGAAAGCTGGAGCTGGAGGTGGTGGTGGTGGTGGAGGAGGAGAAGGCGGAGGGGGGAGAAGGAGGAGGTGGTGCATGAGTTGCCGCAAAGGATTGGAGACGGAGGCGGTGGCACAATTGACTAGAAGGGCCACAGGTGCAGGAAGAGGAGGTGGTGCAGGATTTCCCGCGAAGAGTTGGAGGCGGAGGTGGTGCTAGTATTGGTGGGAATGACTGGAGGTGGAGACAGACAAGGTGGTGTTGCAGTTATAGCGTAGGATGGAACTGCCGCACTCTGGCGAGAGGAAAAACAAAGTGGGGGAGACTCTGGAGAATTGGAGGTCGATGGCAAAATCCAAAAGCTTCATTGTTAGGTAATTGTGTCGATTGAGTAAGAGGGGGCATGATTAAACATTAAAGTAGAAGAGTGATGTGAGTGAGAATTGATCGGCGGGTGATAGAGATAGATCCTCAGGAGTTTCAAGAGCAGTTCAAGGGTGGCAATAGTGCTATGAAACAAAAGTTTCAGAGAATACGAGTACAAATGAAGTGGAGACACAAAGTGATGATGATTCAGGAAAGAAGAGTGTCAGAAAGAGTGAACAACAAGCAGGAATTGGATAGGAGAAAATTGCTATGTAAAGAACAGCATACTCGGGTGGGAAAAACCTAGTGAAAAGACGTCAAGAACATTAGTGTAGAGAAGAAGTAGCAGTCTAGAGAACTGTAACTTGGCACTGAAAAGAAGCGAGGTGACGGGTCAGAGACTGAAGCAAAAGCCAAGAGAAGCGGAATACGCGGCGAGGGCTGAGGGGGCCTCGGAGCGTTGCAAATGCGTCGGCGGCGTGCCATTGCGGAAGGGTGCGTTTCGGGCAGCGTAGGGCGAAGGGCGACGAGGAGGCCAAGCGCAACGAGTGGGCGGTCGGCCGCCCCCCCCCCACCGCCCTTTGGCCCCGACGGCGCCGCGGCGCGCGGTTCATTTGGCCGCTGCGAAGGCGCGCGAGCAGACGGCGCCGTTAGCTCGTTCGCCGTCATTCGTATGCGGGCGAAGCGTCCGCCCCGCTGCTCCGCCCCCCCCCCCCCCCCCCCCCCCCCAAATGAGAGGACGTTTCCTCGCGAAACGCCGCCTCCTGCTCTGCAGCTCCATCACCCGCTGTGGCCCGCCGTCCCTATCACCCTTCTTCTGCCACCACCGTCCGCGTCTCCACCGGACCAGACACCATCTCGGCTTCCACCGCCCGGTAGCCTGTGCCGTCCCCGTCACTCTCTGGCGACGCCAAATCTTTTGTGGCTCCTTCCAACCACTTGCACTCACCCTCAACTCTGCCACGGACCAGCCGCCGTCCCGGTCGTCAAAAACTTGCCGCTGTTTCAAGCCCTTGTCGACCTCACCAGCCCGCCACCCCGCGACGACTTGTCGCTACCAATCCTTCCGGCTTCGAACATTCCTTCGTGGCATTACAAATCCTCGCCGCCACATCACGACCCCTGTGGTCTGTGCAACATCTGTCGGTTCTTTCAACCCTTGCTGTCTCCACCAACCCTTTCCCTCACCAACCGTTGCAATCCCTACCAGCCCTTGCTGCGTCTGCAAATATTGCTTCAAACTCTAGCTCACCACAACACTTGCGCCCCTCTCCAACCTCCGCTGGCTTTTCAGCTAGGTCAAATTCAGTCGCTGTCGGGAGGAGAGTTCTAGCGGTCGGCTGCTCTGATCGGTAGTTTTCCGTGGTTTCTCCAATCAACACCAGGCAAATGCCGGAGCAGTACCCTCCCAAACGGGCCACGGACCGCGCGCGATCTGTCTTTCCTCTTCCTTGCCATATCATCTCCCCTTACACACACACACACACACTAACATGCTCTACACTACCGCATATTCCGGGAGACCGGTCGGGAGCTTAGAGCTTGTCCCGGCTGGGGCGGTGCCCCGCTGGTGGGAGAGTCCTGGTTTGGGGGAACCGCAGTAGCCGACGGTAGGTCGGCGCCGGAATCGCCATCCAGCGGGGGAAGATCACCGCCATCTCCCGAGAAAAAACATGCACTACACTAACGGGACTAATGACCAAAGCAGTTGACGCGCCCGGAAACACGAAAAAATCAAATCAAATCAAAGCTATCCAACCTTCGCCGCTACCAACAACCCTGCCTTCTCCTTCTCCCTCGCCGCGACCGTTTGGCCTGCGGGAGGCCGCGCGCACCAACTCCCCCCTCAAACCTTTGCCATCACCTACAACACTTGCGCCCCTCTCCAACCTCCGCCGCTGCCACCAACCCTGTCTTCTCCGCCTCTCTCGCCACGACCACTTGGCCTGCGTGAGGCCGCGCCGCGCAGTCGCCGATTGCTCCCGCGTGGACCGGGCGGAGGGTGCGGGGCGAGGGGAAGGGGCGGGGGGCTTCCGCGCTCGCCGACCTGCTCTAATTAGGCCGGACCGAGTCGCGCGAAAGTGCGCGGACGCGAAAGCGCCGACAAGTCGCAACGATCGCGGAATTTTTTTGCTGGAAAGGACGCTCCGGATATTGGTGCGTTGGGACTAGATCCGGTCTGTATGAGGGAGTCCCCAAACGGTGAGTGCAAATAGGGCTTCCAAGATGAGCTAGTGCTGTTTGTACGTGGTAGTTTCTTATAAGTCATTGTTTTGTACTCTTCTGGAAAGAGGATTGGTGGAAATTAAACAGTTTTTTAGTAATAACAATTTCCTCAAGGATCGATTTTAGGCCCTATTCTATTCCTACTGTACGTAAATAGGGATAATTGTATTTTACGTATGTTTAAAATGTTTCCTATCTTTCTAGATCAGTTAAAATTGCTTCTAAAGAACGGATTAGTAAGTTTTCTTGTGTTACGCTTGTCTTATTAGAGTGTCAGATGGAAAGGACTTTTGTTCATAAACGTCTTTGGCATGTTTTATTCTACGATACATTAAATTTTTCATCCAAAGATGTGGACAAATTGCGTTACATGTTCGATTGCATCACAGTCTATCATATTCATGAACATCACTTTACACTCACCACGAATAATCCTATTTGGAAAAGTAGAAGAAAATATAGACTAAGTTTTATAATGAGAATGTATACAGCTTTAAGTGCTGTCGTAAAAAATTACCATGAACAATTCATTGTACCAGCGAGAGTCATGAATATTGTAGGCTACGATGTTCTGGAAATGTGATTACTCTAAAAGTAAATACTTAAGTCATCAAGTGCTGTTGGGGTTCGTGGTGGCGATAATGCGCGACAATAAAACTTTAAAATTAGCGGCTGTGAGGAACATTTCCTTGCGTGCTTTACGTTTTATTATCGTCCGGGGATACTACGGGCTTTACATACAGGCTGAGGGAATCATTAGCACATACTTATTTTCAGCCAACTTCCTCCGTGTTTCTTCGACGAGCTACACGCCGGGTTTTCAAGCGACAGGAAGGAGATAAATGCCGGGCGGGGATTAAAGAAGCAAGAAGGGGATGGAGGGAGAAAGAGGAGAAGGGTGGGAGGGGCAAAGGATGTTCCTTCGCGAAAAGACGGTGCAGGTGAATTTTCCGCTCCGTGTTTCTGCCCGTCTTCCGGTGTATTCAAGAAGTCTGCACAATCGAAACCGTTTCCAGAGGCCCTGTCGACCCGCCTACCGCCTCCCCCGACGCCGTCGAAAATAGTCGAACGCCCCATAATGTGAGTTGGAGATCTTTTAGAACCAGCGTAACGAGATGACATGGCGCATTCAAGACTTTCACGATTCCCACTCACAGTCGAGTCCATGATTTAGCGGATAATACCGTGTTAGAGGAACAAAGGAACTGCCAACTTTCCGCTTCTTTTCAAGTGTCGTCTCCGGTGGGGGCGGCGGGGGCGGCGGGGGCGGCGGGGGCGGCGGGGCGGCGGGGGCGGCGGGGGCGGCGGGGGCGGTGGGGCGGCGGGGGCGGCGGGGGCGGTAGGGCGGCGGGGGCGGCGGGGGCGGGGCGGACGCGGTGCGAGGGAGGCGGGGGTGGCGACGCGCGACGGCTGGTTTTGTTTCCGCCGGAGGGGGGTGGGCGGGGTCGGAGCGGGGCGCGCGTTGGGGGCGGAGGTAGACCCCGCAGGTCGATCGAAATCCTCAAAAGTCGCCTCCGCCGCCCCGTCCTCGCTGCAGCGCCTGTCGTTGCCGGCGGCGCCGCTGGGAGGTCTGGCGGCGGCCACCTTCACCCGGGGCGACAAGCAGTGCGGCCGGTCTAGAGTTACTCGAAGAGGGATTACTTTGACAGGTCGAGAACCAAAGGAACCCCGTACTAGGCGATGACTTTGCAAGAGATATTGATGAAGCCATTTACAAATGAGCTAACTATAAACGAACGCGCCGACAAAACGAGTGCACCGACATGTTGCCAGCAATGGCCAAGTTGCAGGTTTTGATTGATGATTTTTTCGTGTTTCCGGGCGCGTCAACTGCTTCGGTCATTAGTCCCGTTAGTGTAGTGTATGTTTTTTTCTCGGGAAATGGCGGTTATCTTCGCCCGCTGGATGGCGAGATCCGGCGCCGACCTACCGTCGTCGGCTACTGGGGTTTCCCCCTAACCAGGACTCTCCTACCAGCGGGGCACCGACCCAGCCGGGACAAGCTCTAAGCTCTCGACCGGTCTCCCGGTATATGTGGTAGTGTAGTGCATGTTAGTGTAAGTGTGTGTGTGTAAGAGGTGAGGATAGGACAAGGAAGAGGAAGGAAAGATCGCGCGAAACATTACTGCTCCGGCATTCGCCTGGTGTTGATCGGAGAAACCACGGAAAACTACCTATCAGAGCAGCCGGCCGCTGGAATTCTCCTCCAGACAGCGACTGAATTCGACCTAGCTGGAAAGCTAGTCGATTATCCTGCCGGCGTGGGGAGTGGGAACTTAGGACCTCCCGGTCTGAGGCGCTGCAGTGACATCAGTTGATGCACTGAGCTACCGCTACCGGTCCAAGTTGGTGTCAAAGCGGCCGCGACTAATAGTAATCTCACTAGAGCACAGGATGGGGTTGGGGGGTGGGAATGTGCGACTGGGATGCGGCGACGATGGCGGCCACGGAGGCGGTGACGGCGGTGGAGTCTGTTGGGCGTTCGGGGGGTGAGGCTGCGTTGTCTGAAGAGTGGGGTGGATGGCGCCGGGCAATGGGGAGGGAGCAAGGAGGACGGCAGGGAGGACAGAGCGGAGGCGAGGGCGGAAAGACGCTGAGGATGCCCGGGGCCGCTGGAAATGTGGGAATGTTGATGCCGGCGGAAAGCTCGGAATGTGATGGGCGACTGGGAAGGTAGAAGTGTCGGGGACAGCTGGGAAGGTGGGGACGGATAGTAAGTGGGGGTTGTTGGAGGCTGCTGGAAAGGTAGAGTTATGGGGGCGGCTGGGAAGGCGGTAAAGTCAAGGGTGGCGGGAAATGGTTAGGTTGGCGATGGGGGTGTGGAATGCTGTGGCGAGGATGAAGGGGCGAGGGCGGGCTGCAAAGCCGGTGTCCATAGAGAATCCTCTTGAGGGGTGAGGGCGAATATATTCAGTTGCAATAGATTTCTTCCTGCCCGCCCTTCGAAAGGATTTCTCGCTCTCGTTTAAAATAGTAATGTTTTCGTCTTGCTGTCCTTGGAAATTTTGGGAGATTACACGTATATTACATATTTTCGGTTAACGCCTATACGATTATTTAATCTAAGAATTTCCACAGATTTTTCCATTTGTTCTTTTGTGCTTTGCGATTGTATAAATTGTATTTTTGGGTTTCCAGAAATGCCTTTTTATTTTTCCACTTGCTTAAGCTTCGAGTGGGTATTCTGTATTTTTTTCTTTGGATTTCAGATACAACTAGTCCTTCTCTTATTCGAAAATATTTTCACATGCAGTTATTAATTACTCTTTCAAAACGTTATGCTGATAGTGAGAGAATATTACAAGCTTTAAAATATGTTACATGTTTTAGGAATCTCTCATTTTAGGGCTCGAAACAGTCGTCTAATAGTTGTTCAATCAATGCATAACGATTTTCAAACATTTGAAATATATTTTAAGACGAAGTATTGTGTACAAATTCGAGGTTCTGAAGTAAATTATTTGAGATTAAATGAGTGTAGATAATTCCTTTTGAATGGAATTTTAATTCACATTCTTATGTTTTGTTATATTGATTATTTGGATAATGTGTAATACATAATTTTACTAGGCAACAAAGAAAACATAGTTTCGTCAAAATGAAGTCGTAGGCTTCCGCGGCCAGAATCATGAAGATCTTGGCTCTCCGGGTGACGCCGACTGTTTCCGCCAATCGTACTTGGTTCCCACCCAAACATAAACCCGAGCGCAGACCACCCCGGCGCAGACCAGCCCTGAAGATCTCGAAAAAGATGATCGAAACGTCGGCAATCCTGCCTTCAACGCGGCGTCACCCGGACAGCCAAGATCTTCATAGTTTCGCCTATCGCGCGCATTCCAACTGACGTTGGCGTCCGTTTGTTCCAGGTGAGCTCTCGACCCCGCGCCGGGCACTGCGCTGTGCTGCGCTGTGCTGCGCTGTGCTGCGCTGTGCTGCGCTGTGCTGCGCTGTGCTGCGCTGCTCGTCCTGCTGCCCTGGGACGCGCGGCGGGCGCGGAGCGGCAGGCGACCGCAGGCGAGTCATGTCGGCGTCCCTGCGGTCGGGACGCCAAGGTCGACGCCGCGGTCGGGACTCGATCGCACGACCCCCTGCGGCGCCGCGTGCTGCCACGCCCGTGTCCCCTCCCCCCCTCCCCCCACCGGCGTGTCCCTGGCCGCACAGCCACAATCCCGCACTGCGTTCCAGGGCAGGCAGCGGAGATTAGGAACCGAAATAGAAATTCGGTCGTGCAGGGCGGATTACACTGCATAATTTCACTTGTTAAAGGTAAGCCAACGTACATGTGTACCTTATGGCTAGAGCCCTTTACAATCCTCAGATCAGAGGGAATCTACGAATGGGAGATGCAGAAATAGGAAATGCTTCCAAAGAGAAATAGCTACTCAGAAAAATGAAATAAATATTTAATTTGATATTGATTCGTGAAACGTTCAATAAAAACATTTTGAATAAAATTTAATTGATTGGACGACAAAGGAGCAGGGTAATTAGAAATTCGTATTGCGTTCGAACTTTCCGGACATCCCACAAAAATATATGTAGATTTCTACCAGAGACAGGTTACCCTTCCTTCCACAATGCGTTTCTACTCAGAAGCATGTAACGTCTGCCATCAGCAGTAGTACTAGTTGCTACTTTCACGTCAGTGTTACCCACTCCAGCTCCCTCCACCCCGGTCTTTTTCTCCACCGCCTCCGCCCGCCTTTCATTTGTATATCACTACCATCCTGATGTTACTCCAGCCACCACCCCCACCCATACCCTTGCCCCGTCCGCAGCCCAAATGAATCAGCCGTTGTATCCGCCGTTTCTGTTTGTTTTGAAGGGGCCTCATGTTGGAAAGAACTGCTCCTTTCAGCGCTCCACAGTATTTCAGGGGCATTTTATTTTCCTATAACACATATATAATATATGAGCTTCTTTAAATATAGTGGGAGTGAGTATTTTCTTCATAGATTTTATGAGAGCCAGTACTCATTTTATAATTGATAGGCTACGAAATGAAAAATGTAGCAAGAATCCAGAGTTTGTAGACATTTTTCTGGTAAAACGTTCAATTTTTAGTTAGTTCAACGTAAAGTAACGTTCAAATAAAAGGGAATGTATAGATCGTTCCAGTAAAACGTTCAACGGTTAGCCGTTGGTTTGATGAAAGAATTTGTCAGGGCAAATTTCTGCTAGCCTGTTTCACTATGGAAGTAGAGGACACTTTGTGTGGTACGGTTCTCAGTGACAAGGCTCACCCTAGGTGACTTTAAATTAGCGAAGGGCATTTCATTAAATCAGGATTTCACCTTCACACACACACACACACACACACACACACACATTAAAACCCTCTTCGCCTTCCCCAACCTCCGCCACAACCGCCCCGGTCACCGCCGCCGCCTCTGCAGCTAGCGCCGCCACCGCCGCCACCGCCGCCACCGCCGCCACCGCCGCCACCGCCGCCACCGCCGCCACCGCCGCCACCGCCACCGTCACCGCCACCGCCCTCGCCCCCGCCCCCGCCCCGCCTTCGGCCCCCGCCCCCGCCCCGCCCCCCCCGCCCCTGCCCCCGCCCCCCGCCACCGCCACCGCCACCGCCACCGCCCCCGCCGCCCCCGCCGCCGCCGCCACCGCCCCCACCACAGCCCCGCCACCGCCCCCGCCCCCGCCGCCGCCACCGCCACCGTCACCGTCGCCACCGCCGCCACCGCCACCGCCACCCCTACCGCCCCCGCCCCCGCCGGGGCCGGCAGCGGCAAAAGGCGCGGCGGCGATTAGCATCTGGCGGAGTCGCGTTCCGAGAACGGGCGGGGGCCGCGGGATGAATGACCGGGGCGGATGGCGAGCGCTGATAGGCGCGGCGGAGGCTACCGAGGAGGGGCTCACTTCTTGAAAGCTACCGACGCGCCTGAACTCCTATTGCGCTATCGGGCTTTTGGAGATAACGCCCTCACCATGATGAAAGCAACAAAGTAATGCGCAGTAGCAACCAAACAGAATCCATATATCAAGTCAATATGGCGGGCGCGTTTTGCTTTTGGCGATTATGAGTTTGTCATTGTCATGTGGAAGTTTATATTTAAATATGCCTTTTCAGGCGTTGTGTAATTCTTTTAAAACTATACTCCATGCAACATACATTACGATAATGCCATAATATGATTCACTAAATTAACGCTCTTCAAATGCATCAAATATGGCCCTAGTGCCCACAATGGTCCACTGCAGCGCCCCAAGCGCTACTTCGGTTTCTCTAGACTAAAGCTGATCGCGCCCGAGCGCCTGATTCTACAGGAAAGACGTCTGACGAAACAAGTAGGTAGTTTTTGTGGTGCCCAATTAGGTAGCTTTAGTGAGTTTAGGCTTACGGAAGGGTTGTTGATTCTTTTGAATTTCCGGGAAGAAGATTGACAAAACGATTCAGAACAGTTACAAGCGAGCAATAGTTATTTCAGAGGTGTAATAAATGCCTTCGTCTTCAAAATTAACACGTTGGAGGTTTTCGATAAATGGGTGAATTTTTAAAAGCAATTTACTTTGTCCATAGTCTCCATAACGAAGCCCTTTCCTGAGGGTACGTTTTTTAATGAGAGATTTCGTACAGCAATTTGATGGGGAACATTTATAATGAAGGAAATAAAATCAATTCGCGCTATAGTTTGTTTTCGAGAAGTATAAATATCATGCTTTTATTCTTTAATGTAGGTTTCATTTCATCCCATCATTTTTGACGTGTTAGATCTTTTTTTAATTGGCATATCAAGTTATTTTAAACAATCTTTCCGAATTCATATCGTTGTGAAATAGTAGTTTATGCAATTAGTTTATAATGTTAAGCTTTATTGCATGAGTACATGTTTTGAAAACGAGCGACGTTAGGAGCGAGTTTTCAAATTTGTACGAATGCAATAAAGCAACATTATAAACGAGTTGCATACGCTATTTTTTTGTATAACAGCATTATAAATTTACAAGAGAATCAAACTTAATTTAGCGAAACAACTTTCTTCTGACGTCTCGGGTGCTTGACATCCAACGCCCTCTGGAATTCAAATTCAAGATGGCAGTGTTGACATCCGTGCGAGAAAACGGTGGTCGGCTGTTCCATCTTCTTCTACCGCCCCACGATTCTCTCGCTACTATTGGCTGAATGTGTGATGACGTCATGTCGCGTTTAATAACGGCGACGACGTCATGTAGCGTGCGATAAAATACTGGATTATGCACGATTCTGGGTATCGAAAAGGGTCGTTTATAATGATGGTATACAAAAAAGTAATAAATAATTCGAGTCGCACGGGAAAATGGAGCTTTATTCCCATTCGTTCATTGGTTCATTGAAGTATCGTCAAGCGCAGCACTTCACCTTGCTACTTACATCGACGTGACGTGAACGTTGGGTCTGCCAGACGCTCCTCATGCTGTGACCTTGTCTTCTATCTCATATTTCTGGGCCACCCTTAGCGCGGAGAACAGTGCCTTTGATTTATAGTTCTGGTCATCGGGTTTCAAATCCCGGGCGACACACATAGAATTGACGGCCAGACAAAGCGGGTGCGCGACGTATTTCACCGGGTTCTCCCGTTTCCACTGCCTCCTATTCCACCATTTCTCCATTATTACACATATCGTGTCGTCACCATTGGTACTTGAGCGTCAATCTAATTAACAGTTCTAGATTAGGCAGCACAGGGTCAGGTGCTCTTATCCTAATATTAATAAAACAAGCCCCTCCTCTTAGTGCTTGTCTCTCAACTTCTTCCTATTGAGCACTCATCCTAATCATTTCAGTTTCCGCCCCCCCTTTAAATCTTTTTGCTTGAGCTGATCGAAATACCACGTATGGGCATTTTTTTTTCTTCTGAGAGGGCTGTGATCAAATAATTAAATGATACCCTCCGTAGTAGAAAGTGGTGGCACGTTCGGAAGAAGCACATTATCATTTCATGACGTTTCTGGGGATCTAAAGATATGGAGAATCATTTTCCGCTGTCTCTAAATGTTAGTGGAAAAGTGAATCTCTATGTTTTAAAGCATCATCTATAATCGACTTTGTTTTTGTAAGTAGTAGTTTCAACACCCTTCGATTTTTCTGTGAAAATCTGGGCGCCAGAATACACCTGCTAAGGAATTCCTATTCCACGGAGACACAACTCAGGGAAATTTACTTCTATCGATTTACAGTAAATAAAATATTATAAATACTGTGCATATTATAAAGGATATCAATTTTTAAAAAGTATAATGATAACAAATAATATCATGCTACTCAACTGAACTACATTACAAAGGAAATTTGTAGAAAGTTAAACAATTTCTGATAGACATTTTGCAGGAGTAAACTTCCGATGGAACATTCTCTTAAAAGTATTTAGGTCGCCGAGCAGGGTGATCTTTTATGCATTAAAACGTCGAATTTAAAAGAATTATTGTTTAAACAAAAAAATACTTGTTCGATGTACCGACGTCTCGTTGGCTTTGTTGTATCTTCAGACCACACGATAATCTGCGTGTACGAACACGCCCGTTTGAGCTAGTGCTAATGTTTTGTGAATGAAGTTAATCATTAATAGAGAGTAAGCGGTGCAGATGCGGCCGCAAAATGCGCTGTGCTTTGCCATGCAGAGCAGCCTTCGCGGTCTCCGCCCGCGTTCGAGTCCCGCGCTTGCGCCGCCCCCCCCTTTCCCACTCGTCGCGCCGCAGCTCACGTTGGGAGGTCAGGGGCGAGCGCCTCTTTCGCCTTTCTCTCTGCGTCCCCGCCCCCACCCCACCGCCGCCGCCCCCACCACCCCCGACGCCTCGGACTCCCCCGACGCCCACGCCGCCTCCGACGCCCCCAACGCCCCCGACGCCCACGCCGCCCCCGACGCAACCGACTCCCCCGCCGCCCCCGACGTCCCGGACTCCCCCGCCGCCCCCGCCACCCTGGACTCCCCCGACGCCCACGCCGCCCCCGACGCGCCCGACTCCCCCGCCGCCTCCGACGCCCACCCGCCCCCGCCCCCCCGCGCCCACGCCGCCCACGACACCCCGACGCCCCGACGCCCACGCCGCCTCCGACGCGCACGACTCCCCCGACTCCACCGACGCCCATGCCGCCCCTGACGCCCACCGCCCCCGACGTCCCCGCCGCCCCCGCCGCCGTCCCCGCCGCCACCCCCGCCGCCGCCGCCGCCGCCGCCGCCGCCGCTCACCGCTTCGCTGCCCAGTGCAGTATAGCACACCTCTTTCGCGAGCGCCTCTTTCGCCTTTCTCTCTGCGTCCCCCCCCCCCCCCCACCGCCCCCGCTGCACCCGCCGCCGCCGCCGCCGCCGCCACCCCCACCGCCCCCGTCGACGCCCAGCCGACGCTCACCGCTTCACTGCCCAGTACAGCATAGCGCACCTGCTGTATGGTGTTCGCGCGCTCGCTCCCACTCGCCGCGGTTACTTGTGGCTCGCTGCTCTGCACGCTTCCTCTCCACTCTCTCTTTCTGCGTGTGACTCGGAATAAATGTTGCAAACTTGCAGGGCGTGTAGGGAAGTTGAAAGCTCTCTCTTTTTGAAAATAATGTAGAGGGGAATTTCATGTAAGAGTTACATATGTGCCTTTTGCCCCTGAATTTTAGGCAACTTCTTAAGCACACATGTTCGGTAGGTCACGTCCCGACGCAGTCAAGGAGATTTCACGTGCCTGTAAAACATATATGCATACGGGGTTATCTAACAATCAGAGATCAATGCAACATATACATTAAGTAAAACATATGTTGTTATATATATATATATATATATATATATATATATATATATATATATAACGTATCTCAGCTCTTCTTTCTCTTTCGGCTTTTAGATTCAGTTTTACCCTTTACAAATAGATTTACATCTTCTTCTCAGTATGTACAAGTAAAGCATATTATTCATATTTTATTTTTGGAATAATGTATTTGAACGCTCTTAATTAAATAATTCGATATTTTTTATTTTTGTTTTGATCGTTAGATTAGAACATACATTACAATGATTATAATAGAATAATGGTCAGAAGAGTACAGGTTGGTACTGCCAATTTTTCGAACCTGTTTTTAACATCCTTGTTTAATGTTTCTTGAGAAAAAGGACACCAGCTTCTCTAGTTGCATTATCTCCTGACAGCTTTTACTGGCAGTAAATAAATACTCTTGGCTCAGGAACTGTTCCATGTACACTTGACCTATTTTGTTATCTTTATAAACACACTTCTGAACATTCTTTTTTCTCGGGTGCATTTTATTTCTCCCATCTTAATCTTGAGCTTGTCTCATTTTATTTATTACCTATGAGAATCTTTTATAGAGATATAAAACGTGTTTTAGGATCAGATGAAAAAATCTAATCTTTTGATGAGGATTTTATTGCAATGACCTAAGTGGAATAAAAATTTAAACAAAGAGAAAACATTTTTAAGGACCATGATTGCTGAAACCTTAAGTGTCCCAAAAAATGAAAACATTAAAAAACTATTATGGAATTTTGTTTAAAACATTATTTACGCCCACGTTCATCAGACAACGTGCTTGGTACGTCCATACTTTATTATTTGGGGGCAGATTTTAACCATTATATTATATTCAAATTATCTTAAAATCGATGAAATCAGCGAAAATGCTATAAAAATGACGGGGAAAGATAAGAAATGGCTTACTAGTCGAAATTGGCGAATATATTTCATATAAAAATGGGTCATTTCCTTCTGTCATTACCGAAAATTAACGTCTATACACAAAGGAATTGTTTTAAAATGAAAAGAAAAAAATGACACTTCATTAAAATCCACCCCTTCTTATAATGAATCCACCCCCGCCTACTGCCCGTTGATGACAGGCGGCTCATGGAGCTCTAAACGCCCCACTCCATGAGCACGATCACTCGCGCCGCCGTGCATGACGACCGGAAGCGCTCGCTCCGTGCCGGAACCGCTCGTCCGCCCGCCCGCCCGAAGGCCCACGGCCCGTCGCCCCGGGGGCGGGGTCAAGGGCCACTCGTGCGCTTCCTCCGCCATCAGCGCCAGGGTCAGTCGCTGCGCCGCGCCGCTCCACTCCGCCCGCACGTTCTCCACACACAACGCCGCGAACGCTATGAGCAAGGTTCCAAGTGGTGGGGTATGTAGAATGTCTCGGAATAAATGTTACAAACTTCTAAGGCCTGTACCGGGAGCGGTAGCGCAGTGCATCAACTGATGTCACTGCAGCGCCTCTGGCCGGGAGGTTCTAGCTTCGAGTCCTGACGGCGGCAGGATTTTCGACGCTAGCTTTTCAGCTAGGTCGAATTCAGTCGCTGTCTGGAGGAGAATTGTAGCGGCCGGCTGCTCTGATCGGTAGTTTTCCGTGGTTTCTCCGATCAACACCACGCGAACGCCTGAGAAGTACCCTACCAAACGGGCCATGGACCGCGCGCGATCTGTTCTTCCTCTTCCTTGTCCTATCCTCTCCCCTTACACACACACTTACACTAACATACACTACACTACCACATATTTCGGGAGACCGGTCGGGAGCTTAGAGCTTGTCCCGGCCGGGGCGGTGCCCCGATGGTGGGAGAGTCCAGGTAAGGGGGAAGCCTCACTATCCGACGGTAGGTCGGTGCCGGATCTCGCCATCCAGCGGGGGAAGATCACCGCCATCTCCCGAGAGAAAAACATGCACTACACTAACGGGACTAATGACCGAAGTAGTTGACGCGCCCGGAAGCACGAAAAAATCAATCAATCAACTGACGCGTCCCGAATCACTCATCAATCAAACTAAGGCCTGTACAGAAATAGAGAATGAGCGCCTTTTTAAATAAACAATGTAGCCGGAAATTGCATATAATGGAGTAAGCATTTATCCATTGTATATTCCATCTGCCCCTGATATTTTGGCAACTCATATGAACTGATATGCGTCAAATCACGTTCTGCCGTACGTCTGTGCATAAGGAGTTGCCTAAAATCAGGGGCAAATGATATAAGTAGTAGGTGAGGGTGAGTAGTTAAAAACGTTCACACAAATTCAGTTAAATTTACGACGTTCAAAACTGCTTGATTGTCACGAGATACCTACAGAATAGTGAAACAGTATTGGAAAAGCGGAAGGTCACATGCCGTACAAATACCGGATTGCGTTTTCCGAATTACCTCACTTTCAATGCGGCCTCAGAATTTTGTTAGAGGACTTGAATGCGCCGCAGTGGCCACTGTGGCTATTGTAGCGTCATAGACTTGACTTCCTGCTCCTGAGTTGCAAGGTATGGGGATGAGGGACCCAAATACAGGCTCACGAACAAAGGTCACCCCTCACGGAAATCCCAGAGGGTAGGGGGCTGGTTCGTAGACGCCGGGCACAAAATGCGGCGTCGGTGGCACTCGCTTCAAGACGAGTGCGTGGGGGGGGGAGATGACGTAGGAGGTCATGTGACTCGGGCCTATATTAAGGTGCGTCGCAGGTCCCTTCGGGGGGAACGATTCTGGTTTCCTCGCGGCAAACACCGCAAAACTTGTTCTACTCTTTGGCAAAAAGTCTGGCGCGGAAGAGCTGAAGGCACGAGTAGGTGGTCGAGGTTCGGACACGGTGAAGTATGCCTTATACTTCAGGGCAGATAGTCTGCCGAGGCACATGAAGTGCCCAATTGCGAATCGGCCGAGTTGGCTACTCGCAGGCGCGGCCGCAAGGCGCGTGTTGGGAGAGGGGGGGCTGCGGCAGGTACTTCCGACAAACGCCTTAGAGTGAGGTTTTAGTTACTGTAAATAATTTATTGTAAATAAATTGTAAATACCCACTAGTGTCTATTTCTTTGTGGCGTAGATCCCTACCCTCGACGGTACACTATACACTAACGATTACCCGAGTCTCAGTTAACAGAGGTAGACATCAAAAAGCAATAACATTATACATTCAATACTCGTTGAAAAACGAAACACGCTAGTATATAAATTAGTTTCTGTAGTAGTAATGGGTGGAAGTATGCTTTGTGTGTACAATATAACGATTGTAGGAACAGTTAAACGCCTCAGTCATCGGATTCGCTTTTCAAAAATGGTTTGTCGTTTGAAATTGTCATTCTGTTTTATTTTTCTGTGTCTGCGATAAACGCCTTCAATCACTGACATTGATTTCGGTAATTTTACAGAGTAAATAATGATATACTCTAAATGTAATACACGATCCTTTGGCAAACCAACTCTACTGTATCAGAGTAAGATCTAGAGTAAGTTAAAGTAAATGATGATGCATGTTGATGGCCTTCGGCCTTGCCACAGGACATCAGGTAATGTGATTTATACATGTAATAATGACATGAGTACTACATGAAAATAACGTCTACGAGAGTATTTTCGTGATTCAAGTAGTCTTATGTTTTAATTACTTCTGACAATCTAGAGACTATTGTGTTCAAGTTAGTTCAATCTGCTTTCCCTAATCATAGGATCCAGACGAATTTCTCCAAAAAGAAACACCACCCCACACCAACTATCATATCTACTAACATATAGAATAACTGAAGTAATTTCAGTTATTCTATACACTATAACAACTTGCATCTTATTTATAATGTGTATGAAATTACATTGTATGATACATTTTGTAAACTGTCGTGTATCGTTAAAGATTGCAAAAAGACACTTTAAGCTATAATAGATGTTATAAGGTTTGCTGAAAAATGCGAATGCAATTTGCTTTTGTCAGTGTTGTCCTTGAGCTAGAGTCTCTTTACTGAAAATATCCTCCTTTTCATTCGCAAATTGCGCAAAAACGGCGTAAACTGAATAGAATCATAAAAGAAGTCTACGAAGCCAGACGAGGCTCGCGAGTGCAGCGACCTAGCAGCTTGCTGCTAAGTGTTGCCGCTACACGTTCCGCTTTGGCCATGAAGGTTTGTTCCTTGACATTCCTGTGTGTATTGAGTCGCGAAGATGCTCGTATTTTGCAGGACTAAGATCCGTAAAGTTCTCAATTGTATTAGTGTTTTGTCTCTGGCCAGAATAACACTTTGTATGGTGAGTGTAAAGTGCACCAGGCATCTACGAAGAAAAAACATAATAAAGTTAACGTTAATTAACGTAACAGAATTTGACCAAAATCAATCAACACTATCTCAATTAAACATTCAATCAACCTACCAACCAACCAAAAATTAACCAATCTAACAGCCAAATAACCGACCATCCAATAAATAATGTGACAAATAACTAATTCTTACATTTTTAACGGAAAGGAAGCTCATGCGTAAAGGATGACCCAAGACTTTCGTCACTGGGACGGAAGGTTCACGGACCAGGGTTCTATCCTCAGGCAATCTATGAGGAATTTGTCGATTATGGGAGCTCTCGCAAATGCCCCTGTCTCTAAATCCATAATTTCTTTACGACCATTTCCTAATATTCACTCATTAGATTATCACTTAAAAGTTTAATGACATCATTCTCTAAATCCCAATAAATAGAAATATTTTTTTGCTGTAAGATCCTAAAGTTCATGATTGTTTATTAAATTTAGTGTATATACTCAATAAATAAAGATTTTCTGTTCAACAAATTGACCATTAAAACAGTTGCCAAAAAGGTAAAATGTACATTGGTTTTACCAGATTTCTAGTAAGAAAGAACATTAAGAATTTTTGGTATTTGTACTTTGTTATTGTACTTCATTTTGATATAATTGCATGTGAGTTCAGAGACTGTAAAGGGAGTCGATGGTGGTGGTGGCAAGGCTAAGTGAGGTACAATTAATTTTTAATTATACAGATTCATTTCACATTTTTTTCCAATCCGTAATGGTTCTATTCGTTTGCTCTCCCAGTTCTGCCTTGCAATCTGTACTTCTCCCTCAACTGCAGTTACAGATTCTCATGTTGCCGAGTCTTTCCGTTCGCTGTTCATTGCAGGCGAGAGCGCCCGTGCCCAATGGGCGGGGGCGGCGTGCAGGTCGTGAAGAGCGGGTCGCAGGTCACGGGCGCGGGCGGAGGCGGAAATTAGGGTTTCGAGACCTGTCGTTGGCGCTCGCGGAATCCGCCGGAGTCTCGCTATCCCCCCTCTCTCTCTCTCTTAACCTTCTGGCCCGCGACCACCTCCCGCCCACGCAAGGGGGCCTTGACTCTGCTGCAAACCGCTCGGAAATTGGAAGCGGCGGTCCTGCGCACCAGGAAACGCGCCGCTCGCCCGTTTGCCCGCGCACGTTCGGAATGCGTGACGACCGGCGGCCGGGGTTTCGAAATGGAATGTCTTAGCCTTTGGTTTTGTGATGGTATGATAGGTTAGGTTAGGCGAAGTTAGGTTACTTTGAGGAAGGAAAAGTACGATTAACGAATCTTGAGATCTTGCTCGTCTCCGCACCGCCCTTTGTGCGTTCGCACGAGGCTTTTACTCAGCTCAAAACCCACCCCCGGGCTTTGCGCTATCGTTTATATCGTTTATATCGTTTATATCGTTCCAGACCACGTGACACGCAACGTCATCTCGCTTTCGCGCGGCACTTCATGCTGGCACGTGACTGTCGCGCCGCCACGCATTTTGGGCATCCTTTCCCATGGATTTGTGAAAGTTTCCAAAATTCGGGGTGCCTCCGTCCCTAGCTACCGCCTATTCACTTGTACTTTCCTTTCCCCCACCAGCATTCTCTGCCTGCCCTAATCCTGCGACGCCGTGCCTGCAAGGCGCCGGTCTTCCTGCTTGTTAATACAATACGTTCCACTAGGTTTTTAGAGAGCGCTGCAAAGTAGCTGCGCACTAGAACCACGTCACGGGTAATTGGAGGGGTAATACAAAATCGGTGTATCTGACAGACTGAGAGATTGACTGTCTCTGAGCGTTCTCTCTCTCGTCCAAACGAAGTAATTACGCCGATGATTTGTATACATACGCAACAGCAGCTCGAGCACGAGTACTACGTGGAAAGCGGCTTAGCTTCAAAGGTCGTCGCGCTATGGGTTATTGTACTTCATTTTGATGTAATTGCATGTGAGTTCAGAGACTGTTAAGGGAGTCGATGGTTGTCGTGGCAGGTCAAAGTGAGGTACACTTTAGTAATTGTACACAATACACTAGTCAAGGTTTTCCTATTTCTGATTATTAAATACAGAAAGTTTCGAAATTATGAAACATGAAATAATGAATTTTAAATATTATCTTTAATTATAAGATAATGCACAAACCCCAAAAATTGTTGAATAATGCATGCTAAATATCCCGCCCTACACCATCTACTCAAATAGATCCCAAGAGTTTCATTGTGAGATTATAAAAATCGTGAAGGATTTTGAGAAGAAACAAACAATTATTGCAAAGTGAGCATTCAATTGTTTTGTTAATTCTATGGATTCAGTTTTGTCCAATGGATGCATCGCTTATTAATGAAGATGCTGTTTAAGCCAAAATAATGTAAATTGGACGTACTGTTAAATTTTCTATATTAAATTGGCATTTTCATTGAAAATACCATTTCAATGTCGGAAACAGAATTCAACGAAATGCGGCAGAAATATATATGCACATCTCCGATACCGAATGATAGTGTGCATCGTAAACAACTTCCTTCTCCATATAAATATATTTTACTTCACGACAGGTTTTTAAAAATCGAAAATACATACGTAGAAAGAAGAGAACTGATAAGCAAACGTTGTAAATAGTAGTTCATTGGCACGATGTTAATAAATGTCGGAGTTGTTAATATCTTTTTAGGGGGCAAACATAACAATGATTTATACTTTTCAGTACTTTTTTAAACCATTAAGTATTTCCAGAGCCTGATCAAATTCATCATGTTTGTAATTATCCACAGTAAACTTAAACACTCTAGATAATGACATAAGAGCATGTTTACTGAAAATATGAGCACGAAACTTCCCAAACAGAAAACCTTTCCGTGCTACACTGTAATTTTCCTCCAGACCATGTCGTAAATCAAATCTCTCACAGCAACATTTCAGTGAGACCAACTACAAATCATAGATGCAGTTCCGACGGAGCGAAAAATGGAAACATTTACCGTCACCTGCATTGCTGCCGCAGACGACTTCCTGACGCGAGGAAAGTACATCGACTCGAGCTGGCGCAGTGAAATCAAGGATATGAAACGAAATGTAAAGAACTCCCATAATGATACTTCACTGTTTGAAATGAAACGAGAGCACATTTTCCCTGTCTCTTCTACTACGCACTTACCTAGTAATAAGAAAGCATTGTAATGCTGCTGCGAAAAATTGGCGATTTTTCAACAAGAAACTCGGATTGTGGGTGATATACCAAAAAAGTAAATAAATCTTGATCCTGAATGTAGCAAATTTCTTCCTCTAACACGTGCTTTCAGAATCCACGTTTGGTGGGTTATTGATAACAAAAAAATGGTTTACAAGTCTGTCTGCCTGTCTGCCTGCCTCTCTGCCTGCCTCTCTGCCTGCCTCTTTACCTGCCTCTCTGTCTGTCTGTCTGTCTGTCCATCCGTCTCTCTCTGTTGATCTGGTCGAAACCGAGCCTTTCGGGATTTGAAATGGTTGTTTTGATTTTTGAAGGTGTTTTACACGAGTCTCAAACTTTTGACAATATTCTAAAAAAGGACTAAATTTTTTGATTTTTTTTTTAGTGTATAGCAAGGGCACCTAAAAAGTGGCTCATATTTAATTTTCATGGAACTCTTAGAATTTTCAAAAATAGCAAACGTTCAAATGTTTTTGAGGAAGTATGTGTACGACTACAGTATTGAAGGTAGAAATAAAATATATTCATTAAATACAGATCTTTAAAAAAGGTCTTGTACTTTTTCGAACAAGCGAGTTGTTTACAATTTTGTAATTTTGTGTGAAAACGCATTGTCTCAAAAATCGACTGGAATTATTTATTATATCTACAAATTTCTTTTAAATAACTTCAATTTTTTAATAGAGCAAAGTTTTCGGAGAAAAATGGCGCATGTTCTATTTTCGTAGAACTCCCTGGATTTTCGAAAATTGTAAAAGTTAATATTAAAACGACAATGTACATCCTCTTGTAGTACCACAAGTTTCTATGCATTACATTATGAATAAAAGGGCAAAGAAAAGAGAATGTTGCTTCATTTTTTAAAAAAAAGTAGAAAAACATTTTCTATTTTATTTCGAAACAATATTAAGTAGAAAGAGATTCTTTTTTGAAACGAATCGAAGCTGCTTTAATATTTTTTGTTGTCTTGGTAAGCATTCACGTCGCCGATCGAGATCGCTTTCCTTACAGCCCGTCCGTCATCCGTTTCGGACATCGCGCGTCAACTTTAAGCGAGTATCTCTTGTTTACAATCGGCTTGCGCACACAGCCGCCGGAGGTTACTGGAACTGAGGGCGGCAGCGGCGGGGCGGCGGGGCGGCGGAGAGGCGGAGAGGCGGGGCGACGGGGCGACGGGGCGGCAGGGCGGTGTGGGGAACGGTCGGACGAACGGACGGACGGACAGACGGGCGTGCTCACGTGACGCGGGGCGAACGTGCGTCTCGCACGGGCGTGCTCACGCGATCCGTCTGCCAGCAAACGCGTCTGACTCATCATGGTCGCCGCCCCCGCTGCCCCGCCTCCTCGGCTGCCGCCGAGCAGTGGCGCTAACGTAAGAGAAGAGGCGTGGCCAAAATAAAATAAGAAGTCGGACAGACTGCAAATGGAAGAAACAAATAAAAAGAAAAAGTGAAAGAAGAAAAGTAATTTTTCCTTCTCTTCTTGGCCATATCATCTATTGATATGAATCAGATTATTTACAATATCTTTAATTTTTCTCTCAAGGTAATATATGTTATTTTTTAGCACAGATGTGCTATTTTGAATTCTCTCCTAATACCCTTTTCTAACAAATCGTTTGGTACGGTCACGTTATACGAATGACAGGCGAAAGATGGCCAAAACGAGTCCTGCAATGGGTTACGACAGAAGCGAGGAAGACCCAGACTTGCATGGTAGCAGGGAGTGCGAGAGGCTATGACGGCAAGAGAAATGCAGGAAGATCTATGGTCAAATAGAGAGGCATGGAGACTGAGAGCGGAGACACGGCTACAGCTGTAGAGCAACTCCGTATTATATATTCTAATACCCTTGAGGTGTTTTTTATTGGTTGATAATCACAATTTGGAGTATCAATCAGTGGCGGATCCAGATGGGGACGTATTGGGTTCGAAGCCAAGACCCTTGTATCAAAAAAATTTTCTTGCTTAAATTTAATGTAAACATTTAACACATTGATTGCACCATATTCAAAGGAAGTACAAAATATATCTGTAATAAATATTGTACTTCAGCTTTTGGGTTAGTGAACGCTCGTTTTCTCTTAATGATTATTCTTTAATGTACAACATTTCACCTATCCGGAGTCTTGAATTATGCAAAATTATTTTACATTATAAATAATTAAGAAACATTAAATTGTCCTATGTCTTAAACATAGTGCTCAAAGCTTGGTCGTTCTCTTTTAATTGTGAGAGCGAAAATATTCATCTAAGAAAGGTAATTAGTAGTCGTAAACCAAACGAAATATTCTAGAAACAACAAATCAAACGAAACCAGTGCTTACACTGAAACATCGCCCGTTGCTGCTACTATTAGAAACGTGTCTACAGCTGTAAGAGTTTAGTTCGACCACCGAGGCTTTTCCATCGCATTTTGGCAATAAATAGGTTTACCTATCACTCTTGACTGTTTTAATAATATTATAATAATATTTAAATATAATATAAAATATTTATTATTATTAATACGATTACTATATATTCTGATGTTTTCAATCCTAATCCTCAAAATGATGAATTTTGGTTTTTGAATAATCAATTTCCGCTAGGAATCAGAGATTCGAAACTAAGCAGAACAAACTCCTCAGCTTAGTTTCAATTTCAGATACTGAAAACAAACTAAAATAAAGTGTAACATACTGTAGAAAGTTGTGTAGTGTACATAAAGGGAGTACATCTTGCACTTCACATGATAAAAAAAATACATCATAGACATTTTCGGAGTCAGTATCAAAGACTTTGTAGGCGGTTCCGGATTTCTTTTAAAATTCCCAACAAGTCTGGTGAGTTTGATTGATTTTTTTCATGTTTCCGGGCGCGTCAAATGCTTTGGTCATTAGTCCCGTTAATGTAGTGCATGTTTTGTCTCGGGAAATGGCGGTGATCTTCTCCCGCTGGATGGCGAGATCCGGTGCCGACCTACCGTCGGAGTGAGGTTTCCCCTAACCAGGACTCTCCCACCAGCGGGGCACCGCCCCAGCCGGGACAAGCTCTAAGCTCCCGACCGGTCTCCCGGAATATGTGGTAGTGTAGTGCATGTTAGTGTAAGTGTGTGTGTAAGGGGAGAGGATAGGACAAGGAAGAGGAAGGACAGATCGTGCGCGGTTCGTGGCCCGTTTGTTAGGGTACTGCTCCGGCATTCGCCTGGTGTTGATCGGAGAAACCACGGAAAACTACCGATCAGAGCATCCGGCCGCTAGAATTCTCCTCCAGACAGCGACTGAATTCGACCTAGCTGAAAAGCTAGTGTCGTAAATCCTGCCGCCATCAGGACTCGAACCCAGGACCTCCTGGTCAGAGGCGCTGCAGTGACATTAGTTGATGCACTGAGCTACCGCTCCCGGTTGTATCATAGACATTCTCGGAGTCAGTATTAGAGACATTGTAGGCGGCTCTGAATTTCTTTTAAAATTCCCAAAAAGTCTGACGGGGCTTGTTAGGATTGGGAGTAGTGACGTAATGTCGTGCCTCGGACCCACTGTGCGTCGCGTCGCGTCGCGATGCGGGGGCGTCCGCGGTGGCCGGGCCCTAATCTGGTCACCGCGTATAATGAGGAGCATCCGCCGCCCGATGGGTGATGGGCGAGGCGGCGGCGGCGGCGGCTGCTGCTGCTAAGGGAAGGGAGCGGTGACTGTCCCCGCCGGGTGACGGATGAACGCTGCGTCTTCGCCGAGGATCAGAGGAGGGAAACACGACTCGCGGATCCATTCATAAATGTATCCGTTCATAAATAGAAAATCAAAATTATCAATAGACTCAGCATTAATAATATTTAAATACATTATACGACCTTCACTGACCTACGCCTGCCCAATCTGCGGAGGTGCCGCTTGAAGCAACCTTCAAAAACTGGAAGTATTGCAAAATAAATTTTTAAGAAATGTTTTAAAAGCTCCATGGTATATCAGAAATGATCAAATTTTAAAAGAACCATCTATAGAATCTCTCAAAACTTGGATTTTAAAACTTTCTTCTAATTTCTAGTCTTCTCTTTCATCTTGCCCAGCCACTCCTTTGTACACTCTAGGTAAATCAGCCAATCTTTTTCCACGAATAAAATCAAGGTATTCTAAAGACCTACTATATCCTTCTTAATTAGCTGTAAAGCAGGTTCCAACATTTCTAAATTAAATATTTATGTTTTAATCCAAATATTGTATGCATTTTTCTGAAGGACCCTTCCTGGGTATCCTTAGTTGTTATTGTTAATATTGTAAATATTACTGTCTTCTGCCATTATTCTTGCATGATGAAATGTAATTACAACAAAACTGTATACTGTGTATCATCAAACCCTTCAAAGACATAATAATGTCGAACAAGGAAATAAAAAACTATAAAAAAAAACAAACTCGCGGACCAAGTCGATGCGTGCGATAAAATTACCTTGGTTTGAGGATTCTACGAGTGAAATGTTCTTCTTGAGGAATACACTAAATATTTTATGGTTTACTAGTTCGTTGCTGGGTGTTTACGGACCTCAAGCAAAACACGTAACGGTATTGTTTATACCCTTGCGGGCCTTTCTGATTCTTTATGTCCTCGGGGCTTTTGAATTCTTTACGGCCTGCTCCAATACCAACATAACACATACAACATTTTTATGAGTTCTATTTATTAATGTTTGGATGCAATCATATACAATAAATAAATAGCATAATGCTCACCTAAGTAAAATAACTCCTTATAAGCCTTATTTTGTTTAATTGATACGAAAATTTCAATTTTGAAATGTTCCTGTGAATATACAATTGCCACCAGTCACTCATATTTCACTGTTACGTATCACGTTTTTTAGAGATATAATATGTGCTTCGTGAGTAGCAGTACTGCTCGTAGAAATATGATGTATAAGGCACATCGGCTAACATCCTCGAAATGTCGTTTTTTGGTGTTATGACGTATTCTATATAACTTATGGCAATAGAAGCAAATAACCTAAAAAGTACCGTTTCATCAACGCAACTTCAAGGGTTTTTCACACTCATATAACTCTCAAATACACCATAAACATTTTCATATTTTTCTCGAGATTTTACTAGAAACCACTGTCCGTAGTTGTGTTAGCTTTTGCGAGAATTTTCGCAGGAACTTCACAATATTCTTCTTTTCTGCGAACAAATCAGTCCAGTAACGATTATGCAATAGTAATTAGATACGCACTCTGTTTGGTTTATCTGACGTCATATTGACAACTATTACAATGCATCTTTTCACTTTAGACACAAGAAAAATTATAAAATATTTCGAATTCTTGATTAATTCAGCAACTAACTAGTAAACCATAAAGTTTTGTCTGCACCACGGGCGTTACTAGATCTTTTGCCCCTCAGGCAACTTCCGACCCCTCGGACCAGGGGCCCTTGGGTTTGGAAGTCCCCCTCTAATAATCTCTAATGTTTTCTAATTCAATTGTAAAAGATGCTCGAAAAACAACAAAGATTTTGTTTCATAAACATATTTAAAATGTACACAGCGCAGACCTGTATTGATATACTACTAAATGTATTGTCAATATCGAGACGTGTGATTCTGAGAACTCTTTGTAATGAAATTTGAATATATTTGCAACAATTTTGTCGTCATATCAACATTTTCGGTTGGCTTCCACACAAGTACGCGACGTCATGTAAGTTGTAACATTTACCCTTAAAATAATTGTCACGAAAAATGCTGCTACTTCAAATTTTACACTCTATACGATATAAATGCGTTCTGATCCGAGTACGTTTCTATGTATATATTGGTTTAATAATCCAAAATAACAACACAAAAAAGTAATAAGCGATGAACTTTCATTGCAAAAATGCATAGTGGCAATATTTGTTATGCGAATCTTCTCTGATAACAGTAAAGATGATATTATTGTAATAAATGCGATTTTGTTTGAATTTGACTCAACGCCACGGTACTAAACCTGACAGACGCCACGGCACGAAACAAATTATTACAACATACGTTCATAATAATAACAGGTAATTTCCTAATCATGTAGCTAATATTGATAGAAAATGATTGTGCATATTATTACTTGTCTTTCACGAGCTATTTAAATAAGAATAGTTTTCTCAATGTTATATTTCGCATTTGCACGAAGTATGAGCAATGTAAGCATGTGTTTTATTTTATCAAATATGCATCAGCGTGAACAATACTTTCCTGAAGTTCTTTCTGATTAGTCAGCATGCATTTGTTTTCTCTCAATGGTGATAATAGTAAGTGAGAATTCCTTGTGCCGTGAAATGAGTGGAAATAGGTTATCGGGAAAATATATTGAGCCGGAAAACACACGTAACTGACACAAAAGCCGTGTAGTATGTGTTCGAAATATGTATTTCATGAACAAGTAATTCTTCACAAAAAGCACTAATCATTGTAGTACATTGTTTCTTCCAGTTTTCCTAAGGTAGATTTCGTCGATGTACATTCGTGTCATGTGTTGTAAGTGATGTGGAGTGACAAATCTTCAAGGCCGAGTAAGAAATTTTTGAACTGAGGAATTGTTCTAGATAGGCCGACAAAACACATCTATTGTGAAGCTCTAGTGCAAGACAAATTGAATGCTAAAATGATGGATTTGAATATTATTTATGTATTTCGTGAATTTGAAATTTATGAATGTTAACATTTTACAGTACTTTTAAATATTTCATTTTCTCGTAGAATTCAGTAGTAGAAGTAGTTGTCTTGAGAGTATTCGTTCTCATACTCATCATATAGTTTTTAGATCCATTTTGATTTTTTGACAATCCTGTACAATCCCTATCTTCATTTTTTCTTCATATTTTCTGTCTACTTTCCATCCATCTGACGAATGTGCAATTTTGAGATAACATTTTAAAAAAATAGTATTTTTCATTCCACACTTCACTTACTCGCCTACTACACATTTACATAGTAAAGAGGAACTACTGTAATGTTGCATTGGATAGAGGCGATTTTTTCGTCAGCAAAATTCATACTGGGAACCCCAATTTCGAAAAAGTCAATAAAGTTCACTGCTGGATTTAGTCAATCACTTCCTCTAACATATGTGGTCAAAATTTACGTTTTCTGAGTCCTTGATACCGAAAAATTTATTTATATTAAAACGTCCGTCTGTCTGTCAAGCTGTCCGAATTTAATATTGGGATTGTAAGGAGTCATGTACTACATGAAGCCCTAAAATTTTCCAAATTTTCCTAAAAATGTCGGCATATATTTTCCTCGGATAGAACAAAGAACAGTTGAAAAAGTATCAAGTCTCATTTTAGTAAAAATTTCTAAATTTTCGAAAATTGCAGAAGTTACATTTTTTTCGGTGTATTCTTACAACATCAATATTGAAAATTGACTTTTTCTTTAGTGAAATATATTCAAAGGCAGATCTAAAATACAATCGCGTACAATTTTTGGAAAATGTGAGCGCTTTTCCCGTAATTTTGAGTGAAATGTTAGAAACTTTTAATTATTGTTTTCTCAAACACGGTGCTAAATATTTATTTAATTTTTTTCTCGCACAGCTTAAAGTACGCGAATAAATATGTCGTAACTCCCATTTTCGGCAATCTCTATTTTTGAAAATTACAAAAATTTAACATTGCAAAACCATAATATTGAGATGAGAGATATTTTCTTTAATGCAGCCTGTTTAAAAAAAAGGATCTTTAAAGAAAGTCATGTACAATTGTATATATGAAAATTATATACTAGTGAATAGTTTTCACGTATTTTTTGTGTGAAGTGAAGGCAAATTATTAAAAAAGTGTGTTAAAAACGATCCTAAATATTTTCTTTTTTTTAATGAAAAATGACAAGTAATGTGAGACAGTATGTTCTGTGGTAACACCTCTATTTAAAATATTTTTAATGACTGAATTTTAAAAAAATCATTTTCTGCGTTAGAGCTTTAAATCATCAGAATATTCCTCAACTCTTGCGAATAAAATATTGAGATCTTGCGGATATTAAGACATAATGCATTGAAAATAAAGTATTTACGTTCCAAGCAAATAAAAATGTGTTCAGAAAGTAGGTATTCATAACAATATCATGATTTCAATCATTGCATTCATTGAAACTATTTTATTGCACATGTTGCAGCAATCTTGTAATTTTTTAGAAGCATGCTTCTCACTGAATTATATTTAGATAAGAACAATGTTTTATATAGAGAATTACGGAACAAAGTCTATGAGTGTGTTAAAGTGCAAATATGCCATAAGTATGCCAAAGTAAACCATATTTATGTAAAAATGTCTTATTGATTTTCAGAATTGCCCTCAAACTTTAAAAGCTTGTATGCATTGCAGCGTGAACCATAAATTAGAGCCTGTAAATAGGTTTTTAGCAGTTCGTTACGCAAAAGAAAAGAAACTGTAGCGACTTTCACAACTCGCACACGCACGAAAGCTTCCGGGAATTTGTTTATCATCTTTGCGTTCGGTCTGTCCATAACTGATTAATAGTTTTAAGTGAAAAGTCTTATCGTGAATATATAGTTATAGTTTTTTTGCTATATTACTTATTATATGCCTTATTTTGAAGGATTTATTGTTCACAGAAAATCTTTAATATTTTCATTATTAGATTTAAAGATCAATCGACCTCTGAATCAGCAAGTCAAAAGGTTGATAATGAATTTTTATTTTCAAAAATGTAGTTGTAAATGTAGAAAATTCGTAGAGGTGCAGATTGCGAATTACTGAAACATATTGTAAAATAAATGAATTATTTGAAATACCTAGATACCTAGCTTTAAACAGTCTCTTCCACCCCGGGCATTACACTACCCAATTTATGCATGATGCGGAAGAGGAAGCAGGGTCAGTTTTGCTACTGTCATTGTTTGAACACAGTTTCTTGCAGTCTCGTGTGTAGCTTGAATGTTATTGCGACTCATTTACAAATTTTAGTCATCCTTTCTCCCAGTTGCTAGTGACTGGACCCCCGTGAGTGATTGTATGTGTATTCTCATGCTGCATTTCGTAGTAATTAAAATACACGACATTGGTTGTACTCTGTTACAATTCCCAATTCTTTCCGAACACTTCAACCTCCTTTCTCAGAAAGGAAAACATGGTGTACCAGACATATCGCTTAAAATAACATGGTTCGTTTTTGTCATAGAACTCCTGCAAAACAAATTTGTCACCTTAAATATTACATTTGTTATTTGTAGTTTGCAGTTCATGACAATGTCGAATTAGGGCGAAAGATTATTGAAAACAGTGGTTTATAAAATTATGTATTAATATTTCTGTTGTTTTTTTGTATTTTCATTTTTACCTCCAAAGTATATAAAGCAGGATAGTATTAGTATTTGGACTGGCAATTTATCAATGGAAATCCAACAGTTTATTGCAGACATAATATGCCAGTATTATGAAGAATAAATTATCGAAAATCAACGGAAACTGTAATCATTAGAAGTATAATTAGGTAGGACTCACCGGGAATATCAGACATCAGTACGCGACTGCCGTTGATAAACAATTAAAATGGTCTTCAAATACAAAAAAGTTTAGATCGTTAGTCACAGAGCGTGATATAACTAATAGAAAGTTCAAAGTTTAGACATTGGGCTGGAATTATCATACGCACACGAATTATCTGGGCGCCGAAATTTTGACAAGATTCTTTAGAACCATGAAATAAAAAAATCGTTCATAACAAGCTCACTTGTGCAATTTTTCATAAACTGCCCAAAATGCATCAAATTGGAACGTACTGCTTCAGATGTTGTCATTGAATAATTCATACCATGATCAGAATCTGCCCAAAACCTGCTAATGAACGTGCTGATATGAATTTCAGAACAGTATGTTATATTTGCTTTAATTCTAAACGAAATACCGTACAGCAAATTGCTAATAAACAAGAACGTATTTTTGCTTTGTTGCTCTACGCGGTTTCGGCAAACATTTATTTTACAATCCTCTGGGGCGTTTGGTTTTATCACCTCAGCTAAACCGCATATTCAGCTTTTGCTGACTCGAGAGTGCAGATTTCTTGCGTGCGGTTAACAGCTCGAGTTCAATTGCTCTTATTGGGACCGCAGCCGACTCGAAGGTTTCAGGGGATTTCGCGCAAGTCATTTTATTTTGCTTCCCACGTTTCTCCTCGATCTCAGGAATGAAGGCAGATCAGTTCTTCGGAAATGCTAACGCAACGCACGTAGTGAATTCGTACCCCGAGCTGAACGCCCAGAATTTATGAGTGTAGTAAATTTATTTTTTTCTAAGAACAGAGAAAAATTCATGCCAAGTTCAAAATTGTAAGATTTTCTGCAATTTAATCTTAACGCTAGCCGGAAAAAATAACAGGACTTCTCATGAATAGCGCCAATCAAATTTTCTGAATTTATAAGTATTATTTTTCCAAAAGAAACTGTGTATTGAACTTCGTTAAGTCTTATAAGTAGAAATTCATAGAAAAATGTGTGAATTGAAAATAATGTATACATTGAGACACAAAGAATAAAACGAGAATATATTGTGGTCGTTCTTGAAATGCAGGAAGTGACATAAAATGAGATGGATGTGTATGAGAAAATCGGACAGTATAGTTTCGGAAATAATTATTGACATTCTTCTGACCGTAGTTTTGAAAAGATATTTGTATAATATTTAATAATAATTTATCTGTGTATTACGAATCAAAGACTATGAACATAAGTAAACGCAGCTGTAGTAAATGAAATATTAGCCTGAAAAGTTCATGCGTGTTGCTTATGTAAATCACGCCTTCATACGGAAACGCTATCCAACGTCACTTACCGGAAGCGGTAGCTCAGTGCATCAACTGATGTCACTGCAGCGCCTCCTAGGTTCGAGTCCTGACGGCGCCAGAATATTCGACACTAGCTTTTCAGCTAGGTCGAATTCAGTCGCTGTCTGGAGGAGAATTCTAGCGGCCGGCTGCTCTGATCGGTAGTTTTCCGTGGTTTCTCCGAATAACACCAAGCGAATGCCGGAGCAGTACCCTACCAAACGGGCCACGGACCGCGCGCGATCTGTCCTTCCTCTTCTTTGTCCTATCCTCTCCCTTTACACACACACACTTACACTAACATGGACTACACTACTACATATTCCGGGAGACCGGTCGGGAACTTAGAGCTTGTCCCGGCTGGGGCAGTGCCCCGCTGGTGGGAGAGTCCTGGTTAGGGGGAAACCCCACTAGCCGACGGTAGGTCGGCACCGGATCTCCCCATCCAGCGGGGAAAGATCACTGCAATCTCCCGAGAAAAAACATGCCCTACACTAACGCGACTAATGACCGAAGCAGTTGACGCGCCCAGAAACACGAAAAAATCTATCAATCAATCAATCAATCTTAGTTGAATGGTTCCACTTTTACTACAATCTCTTAACGTGACGTAGCACAAGCTCAACCTCTCGGCTTCTCCTTCAATAATAACAAACCTTGCAAGCAACCCCGTCCTCGACGAGAATTCGTCGGAAGGCGCATGACGCATGTTATTCGTGGACATTTTCGCGGAGACCCCCCCCCCGCTCCGCGTCGTGTGGCCGGCCCTGCTCCACATTCCACGCCCTCCGCGGCGGCGTCGCGTGGCTTCCGGGCCGCGCCAAGAGCGTCCGTTGACGGAACTTCCTGTCACCGCCTCCCGGGCAGTGCGGGCGCCGCCGCCTCGCGGAACCCCTGACCTCGAAACGCAGCCCCGAGGACCGGCCCGGGCGCCGAGCTGCGCAGCGCAGCGCCGCGGCGGCCTCCGGGGAAAGCGACGCGACGTAGGCGTTGGCGTCAGCGCGACGGCAGCGGAGGCGAAGGCGGAGACGAGGGCGGAGACGAAGAAGACGAAGGTGGAGGCGAAGACGAAGGTGGAGGCGAAGACGAAGGTGGAGGCGAAGACGAAGGTGGAGGCGAAGACGAAGGTGGAGGCGAAGACGAAGGTGGAGGCGAAGACGAAGGTGGAGGACGAAGGTGGAGGCAAAGACGAAGGTGGAGGCGAAGACGAAGGTGGAGGCAAAGACGAAGGTGGAGAAGACGAAGGTGGAGGCGAAGACGAAGGTGGAGGCGAAGGCGGAGGCGGAGGCGGAGGCGAAGACAGAACCGAAGACAGAACCGAAGGCGGAGGCGAGGACGAAGGTGGAGGCGGAGGCGAAAGTGGTGGCGGAGGCGGAGGCGAAGGCGGAGGTGAAGGCGGAGGCGAAGGCGGAAGCAATGGCGAAGGCGAAGGTGGAGGCGGAGGCGAAGACAGAGGCGAAGGTCGAGGCGAAGGCGATGGCGAAGGCGGAGGTAAAGGCGGTGGAGGCGGAGGCGAAAGCGAAGGCGGAGACGAAAGCGGAGTCAGTGGCGAAGGCGGCGGCGAGCGTGAGCGTAAATGCTCAGTGTGAAGGCGATGGGGTGCACCAGGCGAAGCTACCTGCTCGCCCTGAGGGAGACAAACTCGTTACCGCGCATTAAGGCGGAATTAGTACTTCTAGGGCTCCTTAGATTGAGTAGTCTCCTAATAATATTGATCGTGTGTAATGAATGGACATAGTGGGCTATATTGAATACGAACATTCAGTACATCTCCCCCTGTTCGATGCTCTAAAGATCCCGCGGGCGTCGACAATAAGCACCACGCTGTAGCGAGCCGCGTCTGGTTCGCAGTAATTTGTAGTTTTTTTTTCTAGGAGATTTTGCTACTTTATTTGCGACTCCCACAACGTATATATACCAAATTTTAAAATACATTGACAATAAACTTCTAGAAACAATTTTTTGAAAACGACAATTTTTGAGTTTCGAGGATATTGTATTTCATGAACGTTGCTTTGCAGTCCCTACCTATACGCATCACGGTAGTTCCCTAAAAGATGCTGTTCAAAGCACCGTGCTATACTTGGGTTTTCGTAACGTGGTGGATGACAGGAGATTTTTTTTCCTAGGGCTTTTATCCAGCAGACAGCCGGTTGCCCTTTACGTCCCGAAGGGACGCATATTTGACCATACACTAGACAAACACTCTTGCGGGCTCCTCTGATCTGGGGTCAGCAGAACGCGAGGCCCTCCGCGACAACACACACAAAGTCAAGGGACAAACAGCCAGGCCCAAGGCGGGACTCGAACCCGCGACCCTTCGGACCGAAGCGCTGAGTGGGTACTCGCTCTTAGTCACTTCGGCCATCCAGATAGGCAGGTCATTTTTTCACCTTATAAAATGGATATTTTAATTAATTCGCGAACGTCCTTCTCAACGGGGCTCATGGCCTCAAACATGTACTTATCACTGTTATAAAGATTCATTTTATAAGGCAGGAGGTGTAATAATGACCTAGTGCCATCCGCCACGTTACGAAAACCCAAGTATAGAGCAACTGGGGTTACGAGAAGCCTCCACCGGCCTAGAGCCGAACGAAACCAAATGTGCCGGAGGAGAATACACGGAGGCGTTGTCACTGCCGAGCGCTTTCTCCTGAGTCGTGTCAGCGAGCGGGAGGCGGCGGTGGGCTGCGATGCACGGGCGGGCGGTGCGGGGTCCGCGGTGGTGGGCGGGCGGGCAGGCGGGCGCCGCAGCCGCCGGGCCGGTGGCTGCCCCGGGAAGGCTGCGACCTTGCCCCGCCCAAGGCCGCTGGCCGCCAGCGAACGCACGCTCCAGAAACGCCCCCTCCCTCTCCCCCTTGTGCCCGCGGTTGCGTAACGCCTCGCTGCGCCGCGCGCGCCCAGTGTGAGTGAATAGCGGCGGAGGGCGTCCGTTCGCTGCGACGACGCGCTCACCCGCGCTTTCAGTGGGATCACCTCACTCTCTCGGCTCACCCATCCAACTGTGCGCTCGCCGACTCACTCTGTTCTCCCGACTGACTCTGCTCCCCCGCCGCATTCGCCTCATCCGACTCATTCGGCTCACCCGAATCATTCGTGTCACCCGACTCATTCGGCTCACCCGACTCATTCGGCTCACCCGACTCATTCGGCTCACCCGACTCATTCGGCTCACCCGACTCATTCGGCTCACCCGACTCATTCGGCTCACCCGACTCAATCACCCACCTCACATCACCCGACTCATTCGGACTCACACTCATTCGCTCACCCTACTCATTCGCCTCATCCGACTCATTCACCTCACGACTCATTCGGCTCACCCGACTCATTCGGCTCACCCGACTCATTCGGCTCACCCGACTCAATCACCCACCTCACATGACTTATTCGCCTTACCCGACTCACGGTACTCATTCGCCTCACCCTACTCATTCGCCTCATCCGACTCATTCACCTCACGCTACTCATTCGCCTCTCCCGACTTATTCGCCTCACCGGCCTCGAAAGTCTCGTTTTCAGAGAGATCACCCCACTCTCTCAGCTTACCCAACCAACTGCTCTCTCTCAACTCACTCTGCTCTCCCGACTCATGCGGCTCACCCGACTCATTCACTTCACCCGACTCATTCGTCTCCCCCGACTCACTCACCTCACCCTACGTATTCGCCTTGCCCCACTCATTCGTCTCACCGACTCATTTGCCTCACCCGACTCATTCACTTCACCCTACTCGCCCGACTCACTCGGCTCACCGGACTCAATAGGCTTGCCTGACTGAGTTGGCTCAGTCTCTCATCTCACTCATCCGAGTAACCTAACCTGGTATCTTCAAAATTTATGCGACAAACTGAATGAAGACCAAGGTGGAAAACTTGTCATTTGGTAGAACGTTTCTGGATAACTGCGGATATCTATGTAATTTTGAAGATCTGCTGAACTAGGGTAATAAATTTCAGCGCCTATTACCACGATGTTTCTAAAATAGCAACATTAACACTGTGTTTTGCTATCGGTTGCTTTTCTGAATTTAGGAGTTGAGAAATGATGAGTTTTGAGAAGAGTTCTTAGATGTTATGTGACGTAAAAGAAATGAACATAAAAACTCTTCCAATTACTCCATGCAAATGTAATATTGATAGGGCGCTATTCTATTTTGGTTCCGTAGAAACAGCTCTCCATGCCATTCCTCATATAAAGATGCTGGTTCATACAAAGAGCCTGGTATTCCATATACCTCATTAATGGACGTTAATCGTGATGACCCATTCTATTAGTAATTTCGTTATGTTAATACAATATTAACAATTTTATTATGTTAATTTGTGAATCTAAATCAGAGATGTGTTTAATGCATAACGTGCTCTCTCTTGCTCTTCCTCCGCGTTCCCAAGGCCTGCCGCTTCTGCGACTAGCCGCGTCTCACCGCAAACTGTTGATCTCCGCGTAGACATGCTCCGTTAATTGCATCCTATTCTGTGTGCGGCTCCGGGGGTACTCCACATCTCGTTGTTGTGTAAATTACCCCCAGCTAGGATTTGGAGGAGGGCATACGGAGATAATTCGTGAATATCAAACCGAGATACCATTCATATCATGGGCCATTGTATTCTGTCTTTTGTTGCACGCCTCTCGGTAATCTGGTATTTATCCCGTTATTCAACACGTCATGCGTCGTTTTGGTTTTTTGATTTTTTTTTCTTTTTTGCTTTCCGTGGGGGAGAGGAAGCACCGTTTTCTTTCATTACACTTTAAGATGAAATGTTGAAGAAGGTACGATGAGTAGATGCGAGTGCATGAAATGCATTATATATATATATATATATATATATATATATATATATATATATATATATAGTTCCTTTTCTCAAATTCACAATTTTATTGCAATGAATAATGAATTACACAATTTTTCTATGACACCACGCTTGTTAGAAAGATGTTCAAGGGATAATTTTGGGTATCATTAATTTAAAGTTCTTTTAGAAAGAACTTTAAGTTCGTGATTCACATATAATCTATTCATACACATTCTTCTAATGTTCTCTCCATTTGTTCATAAAATCAATCTCATAATCGCAAATATTTGATTCAATGGCAACCATGTTACTGGTTTCGATTTCTTGCTCTAGTATTCTAGATCATGTAATCGTTCTGAAATCAGCCAGTCAATTATCCATAACCGGTTGGACGAATCGGTCAGCTAGTAATTATCTATACCCGATATTTTACTCGTACTATTGCCGAACTCACGACTTCCGAACTAACTGCAGTGAACATTCGCGATCCCTATTTAAAAGAATCGTCGTACTGTGTCATAATTTGCGTATGCTCTCCATTTCGATTTTTACAACGAGTGCATTCAGACAAGTGTATGATATCTCCTCCCCTGCTTCTCCTTCAAACTCGCTTTATTCTCCTCTTTTTATCCCATTGAGATTGCTCAACTGAACAGCGACAAATACAAAAAACCTTTAGCTAAATCTTGAGGGTTTTCTTTTTTGTTACACACTCGAACGGAAAGGAACAGATGTTAATATAAGCTAATGAAAGCGATTGCAATGAATTAACTACTGCAATTTACTTTTCCATATTACTGATGATAAATCTGACGCAATGACACATTAACCTTTTTGCTACGAGTTTTGTCATGCTTGTCAGCCTTAGCTAGAGAATACTGATCAGAATCAAGTTTCCAGGACTCCCCTTAATTTGTATCTAGATGTATGGCTCTGTTGCTTATAATGAAATCACTCCACCTCAGAATGATGGGGTTTTCCTGCGATATTACGCAACGGAGCCTTGATCCTTTCGCAGTAACCATAATGATAGTGACATGTTTTTGTAAAATTTTTTTTTATTTATTTTACGTCAAAAAAAACAGTTAAAAACTGCGTATTTTATTCACAATTGTCAAAAACACTAATCCCCATAACACAGATCGCCCCGCTGTCTGGTTGTTTGATGCCCGATTATGGAAAGATAATGGCTGAAGAATGATGATGGAAGATCGAGGGAGTGAATATTGATTCTGAGCGCATGAACAACTGAAAAAGTGAGTCGTGTAAGAGTAGAACATGTTATATCCCAAGAAGTGGCGGTGTTCCTCCTCTGCTAGAACATGGGTATTGGCGCCGTCATACGCTCTGACTTGCGGTTTTTTCCCTCCAAATTCCTCCTCCCCCCCCCCGTACAACGTGGCACCGCCCCAGCCGGGACAAGCTATAACCTCTGGACTGTTCTCCCGAAATGAATGGCGGTACAGTAATATGTCATAGTACTAGCGCGTATAAGAGAACAGGAGATAGAAAAGATTGCGCGCGGTCCATGGCCTACTTGTTGCGGGTACTGCTTCAGCATTCGCCTGGTGTTGATCGGAGAAACAATGGAAAAATACCGATTAAAGCAGTGGCGGCTATCGTTCTCCAGGCAGTGTTTGAAGTCGACGTAGCTGAAGTCGAATTCCGCCATCATCGGGAATCAAACACTAGGACCTCTCAGTCGATCCCAACTCGAGACCCTGCGAATTTGAAACATCTTTAAATTGGTTTGAGTACTTTATGTAAAGCCTCCAAGGCTTTTTCAAATCGTAGTGTTAAGTTAAAACGGTATAAACCAAAAAAATGTTCAAAAGCAGATACCCAAGTTCGCCAGTTAATTACAAAAAAGTAATGGTATTTTTTTGTTCTATAAAATTTAGGTAGGTAAACGTAAATCTCTGTAATTATTCGGAGCTTTCATGTTCTTGTTAGACCGAAAGAAAAAAAACGTGTCCCTCATTAACCGACGGACTGCCGTTTTGTCCATTTTCTGACTTATCCTCTAATCTAGACCTAATACTAGATTTTTTCTCGAAAATGCCACTGGGATTTCGAAGTCGGTGGATAGTGAAACAAGAGAAGCGCATTGTATCAGTGCCGCATGTTACAGCACGTTATTGTATCAGTGCCGCATGTATACAGGTTACCGCGCGAACTGCAGCCGCAGGGTTCTGATCGTAAACCGGCGCTGCTCTCTGTTTTTGTCCAGCTTCGCATTGAACGTTCCCATTCAAAAAGGGGGCGCCCACTACAAGCTGGGACGTGTCCCTTTTTTTCTCTCTCCCCTCTCGTTTTTCATTCTTATTAGATTAGTTGCGATATGGAATTACTACAATCTCGTTCTGACCGTACACCGTAATTACTTACGAGAGGTGAGATTTTGTAGGATCCGGTTTGCGGCAGGTCGCTGTGTGTTGTTCGTGTCCAATTTTTGCGGCGTAGTCGGTGTGGAATGAGCCTGTCGGACAGTCAGGGTATCTCTGCTGTGGCGATGCGTATTACGTTCTTTGCGAGAGACTTCTGCGTGAAATCTCTTGCAGCTGGATTTTGGATTTCGCTCTTTGGGTTGCTGTAAACTTTGCTTTACACCAATCCATTTTAATATTTTGGTTAATTGCTTGATCTGTGCTTTCACTATTACCCTTGTTGCTCTACCTGCCCCCTTAAGCGTAGATTTGTTTGTACCTTCCTCCTCATTCATTCGCGCTCTTAATTTTTGTTAGGTACACTACATATTCATACGTAAACATCGTTTGTTTCGGCGATTTTATGGGAATGAGCTTAATGTTTAATTTCACTTTCCCTAATTTACCGTGAGAATTAGGAACATCTTTTATTATTACATTGATATTGATCTGAATATTGAAAACTTCTGGATTTGTGAGTTAGATTATTCGAACCTGAAATTAGTGCCTGTACATGAATATTTCAAACCTGATGTCAAAAAAAGTCGAGTAAACGAATGTTTCTAAATTTAAAAAATCGAATTACGCAATTCCATGAGCATCAAATACTTAGAACCCTTCCCCCAAAAAAGGCAACAAACGAAAGAATATTGGACGAAATTTGGGAAATGATGAAAAAGCAAATTATCAAGGTTGTGTTCTGAAATTCATATTGCTGTCTGAAAAGTCATACGCAGGCTGAACCTCACAGGTCAGTATCATTCATCCGATCTAGTAACGGAAATGTACCTACGTAATATGTTCAATAAGGAGCTTGCAAAATCCATCCAGAGAATCTGTGTCGAGGAGGAAATACCGTCTAAATATAGTTGAAATGGTTTGAACGTTTGACGTAGTGTACCGTAGTGGTTGCTTAAGCGATTCTGTTAATGTTGGCGATAGGAGCACCGCCTCGAATCGCTGACTAATCGTGTTGCAGGCTGCAGCCTTTCTGTGGTCCAAACGACCTAGTCCTGACCTCTGCGAAGAGGGACAGAGAAAGGAATTACGCTCACTTGCATACCATATAGCAGGTCCATTCCAGAATGTTCTTCACAAACATTTCTTACGTCATGCCTTTAGATTTTCTCGAAAATTCTCGCTTTTATGATTTTTTCTTAAATTTATGTTTTACCAGCTCGTTGAAGCTCTGTACATTTGATATGTTCTCTGTAACATGTATAATTTTTATATTCATTGCGCATAATTCGTGATAATGGATTAATTTCCTGTAATTACAGAAGAAAACCGTATTTTAATATTTTATATGTAAATATTGGGGGTGTATTCGTAAAACAATGAATTTAATACTTGAATCTGAGTAAATGAATATTCATTTCAATATATTGTCAATAATTCTAAATATTTTCAAATACGCAACATTGTTTAATAATTGCTGGATAATGAGTGCTTTTTACGAATAAGTCAAATTACGTTGCAGAATTGTATGTATTTCGTTTAAGAGTGAAACATATTGATTTTATGATTAGCTTTTCAACTATAAATTCGTATTTGTTGGTGTGTTAGATTCGAGAAGATAGAATTTCATGAAAAACGAAAATGATCCGATTGCGTAAAGAAGTAGGAATGAAGCGAATGCAGTGAATATTTCTTTTAATTTCTCGTTAGAATATACGCCTTTCAATTGTCAAATACTATAACAAACCCCGAGTGTAGGTCTCATAGTTTTGAATACTGTTAATTTTTATATTACTCAGTCGGTTATATAAATAATAGTTACGGGGGAAAATGTGCCTTCTTTCGTCTGCCGATCGTGCCACGCAATGCGAAGTGCGACCAAAAAGTTTGTACTTTGGACAACGAAGAGGAAGGTAATATCACGCGCGGTCCGTGGCCCGTTAGTTACGGTATTGCTTTAGCATTCGCCTGGTATTAATCCGAGAATCTTCGGAAAGCTACCTATCAGAGCAACCGGCCACTAGAATTTTCCTCGAGACCGCGGCTGATTTCGACCTCCTGACGAAAATCCTGCCTCTTCGAAATCCACGAAAATCGTGCCTCTTCCGTAGTGGAACTCTAGAACCTCCGGCCAAAAAGCTGTGACATCAGTTGAAGCCCTGATCCACCTCAGCCGACCGTGGTACGCAACGCGAAGTGGGGCCAGAAACCGGTTTCCGGAGTGGACGCGGTTGGCGGAGGGGGTTGGGGGGCCGAAATTCGCCCGCTGCGGCGGCGACGGTCACGTGGGGCCGCGGTCGAAGAGCGATCGGAAAGCGGCCGGCGGCGGCGCAGCGATCGACTGCTGACGACGAGGCGGAAGTTCCGGCAGCGCTGAGCGACGGACGCGGCGGCGGCGGCGGCGGCGGTGACGGCGGCGGCGGTGACGGCGGCGGCGGCCGCTAATTGTGACAAATGGCTTAGCGGCGCCCGACGCGGCGTGTGCCGACCTCAGCGCCGGCGCCCGAGAGGCGGCGACGTGGCCGCGAAGGGGAGAGTCGGTGAAAGGAAGAACCAGAGTGGGGGGATGAGTCGGGGACAGTCTGGGTGGAGGTATAGACCGATTTTCCTAAGGATGAGCCAAAGTGACAGTTCGCTAAACAAGTGAACATCACATGTATTTCAGAGAGGTATCCCTCCGTCGCGACAGCTATTCAGTCACGCCCCTTCGTAAAGTGCTAATGGCTCTTGTAGAAACATCTCAATGCAGAAGTCTAAAAGTTTCGCTGAGGTATATGCACGTACATGAGTCCGGCAAATATTTAAATTTCATTACGTATGCGGAAAATCTCGTAACATGCTCTCACAATCAGTAAAAGAAAACTGCCACGAATGTAAATAGAAAGAAAAATGATTTTAAACCAGAAACACGTACCTTGCATTCAAGTCTCGGTTTTAAAATAAACATAATATTTATCACACAAAAAGTAAATTTAATGCAATGTTTTTATAAAAAATAATTTTTACAGAAGAGCACATAACACTGCACTGAGGCGTACATTCTCTCACGAACTCGACCCAGTATCCCGTCAACAAACTTGCGGTCCTGGGAACCGACGCTACATACCCCAATAGTGTCTTTCCTACGAGTTCATACATCTCGTCCCAGCTTTTATATTTTAATTTCGTGTCCGGAAGTCGTGGTGGGAGGAGAGAGGAGCGACATGAGGCGACAGCAGTGGCGGATCCAGGGGGGTGGGACGCACGCCGGCCATGGCACCACTCAAAAGGCCTAGTTTTCGCTCGTTACCTTCCTTTATTTGGCAAAATTGATTTAAATATTTATGTATGAATTATGAAATGATTTAAATAATATTGCATAATCTATTATATACACTACAAAAATAATATACAATATAATAACAAATATACCGGAGCTGTAGCTCAGTGCATCAAATGATGTCACTGCAGCGCCTCTGACCGGGAGGTCCTAGGTTACACTCCTCACGGCGGCAGGATTTTCGACACTAGCTTTTCAGCTACGTCGAATTCAGTCGCTGTCTGGAGGAAAATTCTAGAAGACGGCTGCTCTGATCGGTAGTTTTCTGTGGTTTCTCCGATCAACACCAGGCGAATGTCGGAGCAGTACCATAACAAACGGACCGTGCGCGATCTTCCCTTCATCTTCCTTGTCCTATCCTCTCCCCTTTCATCCCCGCACATACTTACACTAACATGCACTACACTACCATATATTCCTGGAGATCGGTCGGGAGCTTAGAGCTTGTCCCGGCTGGGGCGGTGCCCCGCTGGTGGGAGAGTCCTGGTTAAGGGGAAACCCCACCAGCCGACGGTAGGTCGGCGCCGAATCTCGCCATCCAGCGGGGAAGGATCACCGCCATCTCCCGAGAAAAAAAAACATGCCCTTCACTTACGGGACTAATGACCAAAGCAGTTGACGCGCCCGGAAACACGAAAAAATCAATCAACAACAAATATCTTTATTATTTAACAAAAAGTATGATCCCCCCCTAAACGATCGTTTGGATCCACCCTTTTATGTGGTGGGGTGCGACGGGATGGAGCGGAGCAGAACGGAACTGACCGAGCGGAGTCGTCGCCGGGAGCGGGCGGGGCCGTGAGCAGGCGGTGGGGCGTGGTAGTGCGAGGCCTCGCAAAGGCAACGACCGTGAAAGTGCGCGGCTCAGCTGTCGACGAGGAGAGTGAGCGTGGCCCGGCGGCGCGGCCGCTCCTCTACCAACGGGGATGGCCCAACGGAAGGTTGGGGACTAATTGCTCCGAGCTAGCAGGTAGGCCTGCCTCAAGAGCTGGATTTAAATCACGGAGACCTTGAAAATGTGCGGGCAATCACCGGGCTACTTCCTCCCGGGCTGTTATACCTAAGTTCGCGGGTTCAAACCCGATCGAAGTCGTGGATCTTTTAGGGCGAATAAATCCTTCGTACGCCTTTCTTCGGAGGGGAAGTAAAGCCGGCTGTCCCATGTTAGTAGATTTACTGCATGTAAAATATCCTCAAGCCTAAATGAAGCCTCTGAGCCAAATTCAAATTGCCTGTTTCGTCGCTCAAGTAATACCTTCTTTTTCCCTTAGTAGGTGAAGGGAGCGTAACGAAATTTGCGTGGTCAGACGGAGGAGCAGCACTCAAGGCCTCAGACTCATCACGTAAAATAAGGTATACATCCATTCATTCCCTTCACTCCTCAGCCCTCTTCGCTTTTCCTTCCCACTACTATTGCGGGCGCTTCGCTCGACACTCCACGAGCTCTATTTCTGAGCTAGGGTGTTTCAATGAGGACTTTACAAGTTTGAACGCTCGCACACACTCATTCATACGACTAACAGGCGAATGAAGGCTCGAAGTCTTGACGCCATCTTCAAGGGAAATAGATTAAGTTTTGAGTCACGTGGTACTCTAGAATAGAATCACGGTATCGCAACCGTTAGCGGAAGTTGCAGAAAAGGTGGCTGCTTTTACCGGTCCCGAGCGTTCTCGCTGTGTGTTTTGGTTTGAAAACTCGAAGTCTGCGACAACTGTACAACGTAATTTTTTTATTGAGTATGGTAAAAATCCTCCCTGTCGGCCTACTATTTATTAGTGGCATAATTGGATGTACGATAAAAAACACAGCAAATTCATTTGCTGTGACCTCTTTCTCGGCAGGTAATAATGTAATAGTGCTTGTAGTTTTGGTCTTGGAAAAGCTGTTTATTATGATAATGGTATATAAGGTATTAGGTTGCAAGCATATGCAACTATTGGCGTAAAAATGATCAAGCGATGATAAAATTATTTTGGTTTAGAATGAAATGTGAATGAGAAAATGTTTGGTAGAAAGTTATGGGCATTAACCGGTTTTTTTCAAAGTTCGTTTAATTGCTCGTTCTTTTGACTTACCCATGCATAGATACTCTGTCGCCTTCATTTTATCTGGAGTTTTCATCCAAATCTGAAGTTCAAAACGATTAATAACTTGTATCCTACCAAACTAAATCTCGATTATGGTAACCTTTTCATTTAGTAAGCATAATATAACTGCTTGTGTGGCTCGTTTTGTGCCAAACTTAGTGACACTTATCTTGAGTATTCTGTCAGTTCGATCGCGGACTCTCAAAGCAAAACTGAAGTCGGAAGCTTTTTGTAGGTTGATATGTGTTAATTTATTCGGTCATTTGAAAAGCGGATACTTCGGCCTCGCTAGAACCTCTCTCGTGGCTCCTTGAAAAGATGAGGGAATATTTTAAAATCAATTTCTAGATATTATTCTCAGTAACGGATAAAAAATCAGCAATCTTGTTTTAGTCAAAAAATAATGTTTGTACAAAATAAGACCCATATATCCTGAAATCAAAAAACAAAAATTTTCATGACACTACATTTTGAACGAAAAAAAACTATTAGAAAAGATTTAATATAAAGCTATTGATCAACGTTTTAAAATCATATTTAGCATAATTTTCACTTCTTTGAGATGGTACTTTGCAGAAAATGCGACCCTATCAACAACACGAGGAGATTTGTAATTTGTGTACATTGTTTGAAAGTGTTTCTGCTGCGTCCTGACAGATCTGTTCTTTAACATCGATGCAAATGATTATTTCGCAATGCAATACCATAAAATATTCCAGTTGACCTAAGCATTGGTCAGCTCACGAGGGCAGAGCGGAAGGAAACAAACACAGACGAACCGGTTTACCGCCTACGGTTCTCTTGAGAGAACGAATCTAGGCCGAAAGGACACTAGAAGTTCTTTCGCATGAATGTTCCACCCTGAAAACCTGTACGAGAGGACCTTTCCCTGTTCGTTTCAAGTTTACCCGTTTTTCTTGCCTAGTATTATCGTTAATCAACGCCTGTGACTGCTAGCACCCTGGTGACATTCTCCTATTAACTGCACTACACAACAACGCTTTCTGAGGAGGTAAAGAGCTCTGGGTGCAATTACAAGCTCTACCTTGAAAGTTCTGAGAAAAGCGATGCTTCCCTTGGCCGGTCATTTCAGCACTACTATGGTGGGAATTGTAAACGTTGCCATAAGAACGTTTTTCACTAAATTTGTCGCAGCCACTGTGCGAGAATAAAAACACTATTATGTGGGTAACAAATTGTATGTGCTTTTGTAAAGGATTGAACGTCGAAATGTAGTTATTTTTGCCTTTCGCCTCCCTTTAATTCTGAAAACGAATTCATCATTGATGCATTTGTGATCAAAAAGATCACCTTCAAATGGTTTGTTTTCGTTTTGAGCGATAAAGCTTTAGTGAGTTTCATTTTACAGTTGTTTTCTATCCGTTTATGTCGACACTACTCATTTGGGAAATGAATAAATTGATTTGTAAGCTATTCTTGCAGTATCATATGCTCATACACTTTTTGACACCATAGAATGCATCGTTGAGCTTGTGGACTAAGCTTGTTGTCGGTTAAAAATCGCTGGCTTCGACGCAAAATTACTTCTACTCGACCTGTCACGAAAGAAATGTACGATATAAATTCCAGAGGAATAAATTCACTGAAATGACAACACTCTTCTTGCGATGCGAACAATACTACAATAAACATCAATACCAAATGCTGATTAGAAATAAATTAGTTTCTACTTCCATATTATACTTCCAAAACGAAGGAGACTGAATTTTTAGGATGTTAATTTATAACTTTTTGCCAAAGAAATCGCAATTCTTGTTGTTCTCGCTGTTGTTGTTGTTGTTGTTGTTGTTGTTGTTGTAGTTGGAAATTATCATTTTTAAACTCGTTAATTGCCTACATTCTTGTCTTTCGGATAATATTAAAAGAATATATTATTACTTCAAGAGCTTTTTTTTTATGAAAACGTAATGAAATGTTTGTTAGCTAAAACAGGATTTCTGTAGACAGAAATTGAATCGTTTATTTCAGAAACCCATCAAACGCCAAATTTGTCGTGTCGAGAAAATTGAGAAAAAGTGTCCCAGTTTTTCCGATTTCAAAATATTTTTTAATATTAAAGTAGTTAATTCATGAATATTTTTCAGGTAAATATGTAATAAGCAATGTGTCTATCCTCATGGAACAATATTCCACCACTAAAGCGCATTTTAGATTTTGGCGTTTGACGGGTTTTTGAAATAAACGATTCAATTGCTTTTAAATATGTTTAAATTTGTTCTAAAATTCGCACAAAATTATACATAAATAAATAAAACAACCGCAAAAAGATATTATTTAACAAAATATTTTATTTTCATATTTCCAGAATGTATTGAATGCAGTCGATGCCACACGCAAGGTGGGTGTTCAACTGTGGAATAATGCGGTGGTAATGATTTACTCTATGACTTCTAGGCTGTCCGGGTGACGCCGCGTAGTGGGCTGAGCGGCCCACTACGCGGCGTCACCCGGACAGCCTAGACGTCATCGACTCGAACCGCGGAAGCTCACGTGTACAAGATTTACTCTAAACATCGCGAGCCTGGTTTGAACGCACATTTGCTTTGAAAGTGTATGGGGGCCCGATAGGGAAGTGTGCAGCTCTGTGCGATAGTAGTATTCCCCCTGACATTCGGTCTGGCCTTCTTCTGGAACAATGCTGTACGGGATATGGAGGGGTACCCTGAAAAATAACCATGGGGGACGGGGCAGTTGATCCTCGGGGGGGGGGGACTCATTTCAAACATAAGTATACTTCCTCCCCAATTCATAAGCAGAATTCATTTCTTCATGCATCAGAAATAGCGGTAAGTTATTTTTTTTATCAGAGATGAATAAATTTATTTCTTTTGAATGAAAAGAATTCGGGGCCCCGAGTAAGTCGGGACCTGGGACAAGGTGCCCCAGCTGCCCCTCCCCCCATTTCTTCTGGTCGCCCCTGGGGATGTGCGTAAGCAACATGAGATGCAGCCACCGCTGACGTAAGGCAGATGACACCTGCACCCTCTTTCGCGTTAACTGAATTGTGATTTCCTGTTTCCAAGTGCATCAATTGTAATGGTCATTAAAATCGTAAGTATAGTGTTGATCTTTCCGCGCTGGATGGCGAGATCCAGCACCGACCTACACTCAGCTTGTGAGGTTTTCACCATTCAGGTTTCACCCACCAGTGGGGCACCGTCCCAGCCGGACAAGTCTAACACTAAACTCCCGACTGGCGGCGCGCGCGCGCGTGTGTGTGTGTAAAGGGAAAGGATTGGACAAGAGAAAGCGGAAAGATCGCGAACGGTGCGTGGCCCGATAGTTAGGGAACTGTTCTACCATTTGCCTGGTATTCATCTGAGAAACCAAGGAAAACTTCCGAACAGAGCAGGAGAGAATTCTCCTCCAGGCAACCTGACTTCGACCTAGCCATGCAGGCGAATGCCGTGGCAGTACCCTAACAAACGGACCGCGCGCGATCTTTCCTTCCTCTTCCTTATCCTATCCTATCCCCTTACACACTCACTTACACTAACACGCACTACACTACCACATATTCCCAGAGACCGGTCGGGAGCTTAGAGCTTGTCCCGACTGGGGCGGTGCCCCGCTGGTGGGAGAGTACTGGTTAGGGGGAAACCCCGCTAGCCGACGGTAGGCCGGCGCCGGATCTCGCTAGCCAGCGGGGGAAAATCACCGCCGTCTCCCGAAGAAAATCATGCACTACACGTACGGGACGGATGACCTAAGCTCTTGACGCGCCCGGAATCACTAAACAACCAAAAACTACCCGCGAGGTCCTCTCACTAAAAACCAACTAATCAACCCACTAACCACTAAATCACTAAAAGCCAACCAACCAACCTAGCTATGCAGCTAGTCGAAAATCGTGCCACCGTCGGGACTCAAACCCTATGGCCTCCCAGTCAGAGACACCGCAGGGCCATCAGTAGCCCTGAGCCACCGCCGCTCCGCTCGTTCGTCATGACGCTGCATATGCGAGCGCCGAAGTCAGAGCGATATCTCCGACCCGGTCCATTTCCGATTGTTTTTTTCGGTAGGCTTCCGTTATCTTCCAACACGCGGTTGACGCCCAGATCGCTCTTCGCAGACTGCGGCGCGCCCCTATCTGCCCACGCGTCAACCGTACAGCCACCGCCCCGCCCGATGGGTGATGGAACGGACCGAGCAGGGGATGGGACGTTGGGGCTGATGGTGGGGGTTGCAAAGGACGGAGAGGACTTTTAGGGGGGAAGGTCGCGCGGCCTGGTCCTCTGCCTGACGAAAGGGGTGGACGTGTGGATGTCAGAGACATTCATTAATGAATTATGGTAGATATTAAGATATTTTGTTATTTCTGCAGGTATACAACCTGGTGGCAGAACACTGCAATTTACATATTACAATAGGAATATTAACTTTAAATTACTTAACAATGTAAGTTTCTGCAATTATTTAAAGAACATAATAATATAATATTATGCTAACAATAATAGCATTAACTACATTTTATGTCTGACCTGCAGAGTTGTTTTAAACTATTAAATACGAGACTAAACGACTTTTTAATTACACTTCACAACATTTGAAATTCACTTCTCTTTCTACTTCTATACTGCACGAAATGATGATGAAGAAAATGGAGAAGGTAGAAGAAAAATGGTGTGTTGTGAGGTAGAAAAACTGGATGGCGGAAAATAGATGCAGAGTCAATGGGTGGACTCGATTTTTCGAAAGTGTAATTTTGAAATGGCTGCTCTTAATGTAATTTCCATTTGCACGAAGCCTATATAATTTAATAATACAAATGATTTATTGCACAATAATAATTTGTCAATATTAAATATGCGCGTATATAATACACAATTATTTTAAAATGCTTATGTGTCTGTTCGTCTATATTATTATATTCTGCTCGGTCCCTTTGTGTGTCCCTTTAAAATGGGACGGTGACTCCGATGATGGCGGCGGTGTGGTGATGACTGGAGAACGTGGTTCGTTACAGTACCTTGAAACTATATCAAGAACGTCAACATGATGTGTCTGTGCACGTCTCATATGCTACTATAGGTCGTCTAATTTACAAAATGTTCTAGCTTGAAGATGAGGAAAAAATTATTCTCGAAACTGTCGCAAGAGAATAATAATGAAAAGTGTGAAATAATTCATCTCCATTAGCTGCTGAAGGTCTGTTCAAAAAACAAAGGGCCCAAGTATAATATAATTATTTTAAAAATTTATCATATTGAAAAAATTCCATATTTAATGTTTGTTTTCGGTAGACCGCAATCGAAGTTCATTTAATGGAAGGTAAGAAATAGCAACGATCACATGCATATCATAAAAAAGGAATAGAAGAAAACACGAACACGAGGGCACAAATGTCAAACTTCACAATTATAGATGGAATGAGAGGGTTCCCAGAGGTGATCTAAAAGTGGATTGGAGAAAGACCCTAGTACATTAGTGATGGCGGGTGATGGCGGATGAAGGTGCGTGATGGCGAGCGAGCACGGGCGATGGTGGGTGGTGCCCGGGTAATGACGGAAACTGACGGACGAGGGCGGGCAGTGGCGAGCAAAGGCGGGAGATGGTGGGGGACGGCAGGGATGCTGAGTGTGAGGATTTGATTGATTTTTTTCGTGTTTCCGGGCGCGTCAACTGCTTTGGTCATTAGTCCCGTTAGCGTAGTGCATGTTTTTTCTCGGGAGATGGCGGTGATCTTCTCCCGCTGGATGGCGAGATCCGGCGCCGACCTACCGTCGGCTTGTAGGGTTCCCCCCTAACCAGGACTCTCCCACCAGCGGGGCACCGCCCCAGCCGGGACAAGCGCTAAGCTCCTTCCTTCCGGTTTCCCGGAATATGTGGTAGTGTAGTGCATGTTAGTGTAAGTGTGTGTGTGTGTAAGGGGAGAGCATAGGACAAGGAAGAGGAAGGACAGATCGCGCGCGGTCCGTGGCCCGTTTGGTAGGGTACTGCTCCGGCATTCGCCTGGGGCTGATCGGAGAAACCACGGAAAACTACCGATCAGAGCAGCCGGCCGCTAGAATTCTCCTCCAGACAGCAAATGAATTCGACCTAGCTAAAAAGCTAGTGTCGAAAATCCTGCCACCGTGGGGAGTGGGAACCTAGGACCTCCCGGTCAGAAGCGCTGCAGTGACACCAGTTGATGCACTGAGCTACCACTCCTGGTCTGGGTGCGAGGGTGACGGAGGCGTTGGACGATGTGCAATCGTAGAAGCGACGTCCGCACGACAGGCAGCTGGCATCACCCCTCCCCCCCCAAAGTGGGCGTGGCGAATAGGCGCGGGCGGCGAGGGCCAGGGCCAGGGCGCGGTCGTGCCCAGGGGTTGGCCGCGTGTCGCATCCCAAATGAACGGGGGCGAGCAGGCGGGGCGGTGGCGGCGGGACCGCGTGAGCTTATCGGCACCATCGGAGAGTTTCAATTAACTCGGCTGCGCGCAAAAACCGGGCGATAAATTAAACGTTTTACGCAAAAACCGGACGGTGGCGCCTGCGCGCATATCGGGTCTCTTCCTCCGGACCTGCTTCTCGTTCACAGAGCCGAATTCCCCGATTCCTCTGTTGCGATCTCCGCTTTCCTCTCCCGCATCCCGTTTTGCCTCCCCCGTATCCCATTTTGCCTCCCCTGCGCGGCCACTTCCTCAGGACAAATTCCGCCTCTCTGTTCTGTCTTCGCCCCCCGCATCTCTTGGGCTCTTCATTATTCAGCTCCATTTTCTGTATCCGATCACCTTGCTGCGATACAGATTCGTATCGATTTTGCTTCTTGTGATTGTTCAGTTTTACGTAATCGTTTCCTTCCTCCTCTATCGTTGATTGTATTCCATATCTGCTCGGCCTTCCGGTTTGAAACGTCCCATTTCCGCGTTGCATTTTCCTGTTATCTGCCTTTTCCTTACACTTCACCCCGTAGTCGTTCACTCTCGCTGTTTACCAATGATATCCATACCCATGATGTAGAGGAGATGTGCTTCATGTACTATTTACTTTCTATCATTACGCAATTCTTCGTAAATGATTCTTTGACATGGAACGCTTTTTAAATTTTGGTCAGTAGGGAGTCGTGTGATAAAACCTCATGTGCCTGCATTAAATGCAAACCTATAATAGTACTTCCTTTACGCAACCATGGTCCCAGAGCATCACAAACTATATCGATGTGTGAATGAAAGTAGAATGTTTTGGATCACGTATGTGTCGCGGAGATACTGTCGTTTTGCACCATCCATGACGCATCCGAAGCTACATTTATCTTCGCGCTCGTAGTATTTTTTATAAACAAATACTTTCATTAATATTTTAAAAAATGTAGCTTTTAAATTAGTTCTGCAATAAAATTCTGGATATTATAATCTTCATTTATTATATACTACTTAATTAATATTACTTAAAATATGTAATTAGTAACTGAGATATAATACGTAAAAGTATTGGACCAAAACACATTTCCAATGGTGTTTCATTTTTATCGGAGTTTTACCGTCAAAAAGCAATGTTTTTTTCTATGGCTGTCCTTCCGCCTACTGTCCATCCAGGTCGGCGTTCACCTCCGGAGTGTCTGCCCGACGCGCACGTGGCCGCTCCATCCCTCACCCCCCCCTCCCCACCCCACCCCTCCTCGCCGAGCGACAGCCCTCGCCTCGCTTGGCTTGGCTTCGCCCGGCCGCAGTCTATACGCGCGACCTAGGAAGTTGGAACTCTGCGGTCGGCGGTCGCTTTACGGTCTCCTCACGTCTGCGAACTGTTGTGCTGTTTAGCGATGCCGCCTCGCTGTGGCCGCGCCACGCCACGCCGCGCCGCGCCTGTTTGGGTCGCTGCGGACCGCGACGCGGCGATGCAATTCACGGCCGCGCGATCAGAGGTCCTGACGTGGTAGAGACAAGTCGCCTTGGAAACCTGGAGTCGGAAAACAATTTTTTTTGTTTAAGTTCAAGTTGTGGACGTTTTGTTTTCGTGAGCCGAGCGGAAATCCGGGTGCAATCCTTCGTTCCCTATCTTCCTATGTCGCGTATCACTGATCTAGGAAACTTATCCGACAAGCGAAAAGTGGACAGGTAGGTCAACACCGTATCTCACCATCTACCACTCACAGCCACTTCCCGTGATAAAACTGCACTACAATTAAGGGATTAATGACCATGGTGTGCCCGGAAACACGAAATAGTCAATCTACTGACAAGCGATGGCAGAGACCTTGGTTTCAATCGCACTATAGAGTCAGAAAAGAACAATTAATAAGGAAATGTCAGGTTTTTGTAATTTTATAGTTTTACAGATGTCTCAAAAAATATTACAAATTCCCAGGTCATTTAGGAGGACGGTGATGGTCATATTTTGTTCCGTGTTCACGTTCTGACCTAAAGAGATCCTCCAACCTCTAGTTGTCGAAACGTAGCACGTAATCTGACATTCAAAGAATTTACGTTTAGAAATCGTCTCTAATTCTTTGGAGATCAAAAAGAGGTGACGAGTCTTAGTTTTCCGCCCCAAATGGACACTGCGTGTAGAAAATAAAGAACAAATATTTAAATTTGATTTAACGAACGGAGCATCATCATCGTACGTTATGTACAATGTTTTGACAATGAAATTAAAATTAAAATAAATTTTCTTTGAAATATTGAAATGCTAGTTTAAATAAACTAACTTCATTTTGTTTTTATCAGCTTCTGAAAAATAGTTTCCAACTTAATAACAAAACTTAGTATCAAAATATTGGGCGAGTCTACAGAAAATCGTTTATTAGGACATAACTATATGAAGGAGATAATTAGATAATGAAATAAGAACTTTCATTCACGGCAACAAAACGAAAATATCCCATTTTAGAAAAATTGTACTTTTTTTAATGCAACTCCAAAGAATATTTCTTAAGATTCTTCTTTGGAAAGAAATAATCTTGCTGCTAAAAATACCAATATTTGGGTGTGTCTTCCAGTATATTTACATATGAATACTAAACATTCCACTTCAATTCTTTTGGAAATTAACAATAAAAATTTAATCTTCATTATCATTCTTGTACTTATTTCAGTTATCTTCAGTTTTGTGCGCATGAACATTGATTATATTCACATCCCAATGTTCCTTTTGGCATTATAAAGATATTTTTAATTGCTTCGTGTCCTGAATCTTTTCGGCGTAGGTAAATTTATTTTGCATTATTATCAGAAGCTCAAAGAAAAATCAATACAGATATATTTCATAAAATTTTCATTCGTATATAAATGATATGTATATTCATTCAATGTGTGTTACTTCGGAAAGTACAGTTCCTGCAATGTTCATTAACCGAAAAGTTTTATGAAGTTAATTACAAAACGAATGAGATAATGTATGCGTCATACGTAAAATGTTATAATTAGTTTTTCCTCGGCCTGCCTAAAATGATTTTATCATTAGGTGAATTTTCGGTCGGTGCAAGCTGTTCGGAAACAGGGATTCAGTTTGCGGGAGTTCCAAAAGTCATTTTTTCTGTATATTGTCCTCATGGAAGGCTTATTATCAACTTAGATTGCTTGCAAATTAATTACCAGCTACGTGGTGTGCACAAACTTACATTTCCTATTCATTTATTGAGTTTATATACATATTGAAATTTCATATTTCTTGCTATACAAGCAAAGTGAATTTCAAATGCATTGAAAAACTCGTAATGTTTAAACTTCTTAAAAAGATAAAGGGAGTAGGGCAGAGTGAAAATGAGGATATCAGACAAGGCAAAGCAGGATAATATTTCAACTGGTAATTATTTGATAATCCAGGTTGGTTATTAAAGAACGAATGATAATGTTACGTCTACAATTTCTACGTACGTTTCTATCAGGGTATTTTTATCTGGTGACTACTGTATTTCATTTTAATAATATAAAGGTTTTTTCCTCATAATTTAGAACAGCGTCTGTAAGGGGACCATCAATTGAGTGATTCATGTAAGGGTTCAGAGGAAGTGCGAAGGAGATTGAGCGTCAGTCGCCGTTAGGGAGTCAAAGAGTTTTATGTTGCGGAAGTCGTTCTTATCCGACGCGTAGGAAAGTGTGTTGCGGACGAATTGCAATATGCGACGTATGAGTGACGAAGTCAGAGGAAGGACGAAGGAGAGAAAGTGGAGCCGTGGCCTTTTTGCAGACAAATTGTCGCATTAGTATTCGCGGGGTATCGTCCAAGGGAAACCAGAAGTAGAAGTGCGAACAGTCGAGCCTTCTTACGGAGAACATGCTCGTTTGCCAATCACATGAAATAATGGAGTGAGAGTAATTGTAATTTTTTTGTCAGTAGTTTCGCACAAATACTCTGTCGACCTCGCTTCTATGCGCTGTATTTACAGAGAGTTTACAGACATCGATAACCTTAAAATAACAGCAACAAACGTATTCATGAAGACAATGGAGGAAAACTTGAACACAATCAAATTTGGCATAATATGATGATTCATTTTTAGCTGTCTTTAAGTGCATGAACATTACGTTGATAAACCTGTACTAAAAATAACACAGTAGCAGAAACGGGTAACACACAATATATTTCCCCGGCCAAAAAGACCATCAAGTGAAAGTGTTGATGCGAAAACTGTCGTACGTTTTTTTATATGCCATGTTATCGAATTTGTCAGTAGAAAATTAGAAAAGTTTGAAACATTATAAACGAAGAAAACGTATTACACACATTTTCATTTAAGTAAAATGGTATATGTTGAGTTGAACTTACATTTTTGCACAGGTGCAAAGTTTTAACAGTTTTCTCCATGTTTACTTTCTATAATCCTCTGTTCAATTTAATATTTTTTTATATTTGTTAACAGCGCATTATTATTCTTGGTAGTAAATCTCTCTTGAAAATCATAGCTGTTGGAAGATGTTTTATATTTTATCACGAAATGTCTTTACAAGACGATTTATAGCTAATCGATAACTCAGTGCTATCATTGAGTGATCTCTCATTAAAACCTGTTCGTGACGCACGCATATGTAAACACAGGATACGTGCACTGGTGCCTATGACGCACTAACATCACACGCGACCCGCGTCATACATGCTTTGTAAACGCGAAGTAAATGCTGTAACCATGAGGATAAGCACGAACTTAGCCTTTTTTCCCTTTTTCGCTCTCGAGCGTCATGAACTCAACTCTAGCGGTTCGAGACGATGACCTCCATGACAAAATCAGAGATTTCAGTACGTAAAATGGTACCGGAACGTCGAGAAAAAGGTGATAACTCCACCTGAAATTGTGATTTGGCAATTATTAAAGTGATCGAAATCTTAGTGAAATAATTGTACAAATATCTCTTGATGAAAATAAACTGTAGGTTCTATTACGATTAAAAGACAGGAGAGTATATGGTAGGAGAATTTTCATCTGATATTGTTAGGACCAAATACTTCAACAGTGGCATTACTAAAATGACGACATTATTGCTGATAATAGAAAGCAACAAATATTATATCGAAAAACAAAACAATTTTTTGAGTGAGTTCATAACCCATGTAGTAAATAAATAATTTCCAGAGAAACCCAATTTTAAAATAATGTTACTCCTCTTTGCAACATGGTACATATTCTCTCCACAACTTTAAATAACCATCAATTGTTGAAGTTATCAAATGACACATTCGACATAAACAACTCAACCGCAACTCCGTGTTGTCTAAAGAGAATCCTTTGCAGTACGAATTTTGTGGCGTCAGATCACCTGCGCTATCGGAGAAAGGAATATATTGGCAAAGAAATTTATTAGAACGATAGTAAAACCCGTCATGGCCCCCGGGTGAATGCGTAATGAATGAGGTGTGAAGGTAGGCCTTGACCTATAGCGGCGGCGCGGCGCGGCGCGGTCCAGCCCGGCCCGCGGGCTCCGTGTGTGCCACCCTGCGATGCGAACCATGCACGTGCGACGGCTGCGAGACGGCGAGACGCCGGTGCGGTGACTGTTGCACTGGCAAACCTGACTGTGGCGAGACGTAACGGCGAGACGCTGCTGCGGTGGCTGTTGAACTGGCAAATCTGACTGTGGCGAGACGTAACGCCGAGACGCTGCTGCGGTAGCTGTTGCACTGGCAAATCTGACTGTGGCGAGACGTAACGACGAGACGCTGCTGCGGTGACTGTTGCACTGGCAAATTTGACTGTGGTGAGACGTAACGGCGAGACGCCGGTGCGGTGACTGTTGCACTGGCGAGACGTAACGGCGAGACGCCGCTGCGGTGGCTGTTGCACTGGCAAATCTCACTGTGGAGAGACGTAACGGCGAGACGCCGCTGCGGTGGCTGTTGCACTGGCAAATCTGACTGTGGCGAGACGTAACGGCGAGACGCCGCTGCGGTGGCTGTTTTGGCAATTTTTTACACTGTATCACCCAACGTATCATCTCAGATTTGTTAGTAGGATCAATACATAATTAGAGAAGCAGCGTTTGCGTTGACTTTGCGATGTTTTGAACCAATGCCGATGATACGTGTGATACTTTATAAAACATACACATAATGAACGTTTCTATCAGTGATTTGGATAAACATTGCAATAATTGTAGTCCCAGTAGATCAGGAGAGTGGAAAGATTATAAGTCGGTAGTATGTATTTGTTGGGTCCTTGCACAGCCACTACCTAGGTCGTTAGTACCATTGCATGTTATAAAGAGATCACTATAAGAAAGAACCGCTTTGCCAGCTGGTTCTTGGACATTGCTAGCAACAAAACTGCAGGTTATGTCCATGCACTCATTTTGTTAGAGCGTTCGCTTACAGTAGACTCATTTGTAAATGAATTCATCACTATCTCTTGCAATGCCATCGCTCATTAATTTCCCAACCTGCCAATGTGGTCTCTTCTTAGAGCAACTCCTCTTACATCCCGGAATATCGCAGGGTTGGTCTCCCGCTTCAACGCGAGTTCCGCTGCCGACCTACACGGCGGATGACGGTGAAACGACCAATGGAAGCAGTTCGCCCTTAGAACTCTCCTCCAGACAGTTGTTGGATTCGACCCAGTTATGTAGCTTGTTACCTTCCTGACTCAAACACTAGGACCTCCCGCTCAACAATGCTGCAGAAGCAACGGTGAATAGCAACGAACTATCGTAGTCTTTGAGTGGTGGAGGATGATAAGCTCAAGTAGTATTATTAGTATATCATTGTATCACCAACTGTATTACCGCTGAGACTAAGTGGATTGAAATTGGAATAATTTTGTTGATTATTTCGTGATTCCGGGCGTGTCAACAGCTATGGTCATTAGCCCTGTAAGTGAAGTGCGTATTATTATCACGGTAGCTGATCGTGTTCTTCCCTCGCTTGATGGTGAGATCCGGCACAGACGTACTCGGTGGCTAGCGGGGTTTTCCCATCCAGGTATCTCCCGCCAGCGGAGTCCCGCTCCAGTCGGCACAAGCTCGAAGCTCCCGACTGGTCTCCCAAATGTGGTAGAGAATGCGAGTGAGTAAGGAGTAAGGATAGGACAAAAAAAGAAGGAAAGTTCGTGTGCAGTCCGTGCAAGGGTACTGCTCCGGCATTTGCCTGGTGGTGTTGGAGAGACCTCGGAAAGCCACTTACCAGAGCAACAGGTGGCTTAAATTCTCGTCCAGACAGCGGCTGAATTCGACCAAGCTATGTAGCTAGTGCCAAAAATCCTGTCACCGTGGGGACTGGAACCCTAAAACCTCTCAGTCAGAGGCACTGCAGTGACATCAGGCGATACCCTGAGCCATTTCAATGATAATACCAGGGGTGACTTGTATAGGGGGGGGGGCAGCAAGGGCAACTTGCCCCAGTCCCGACTTAATTGTGGCCTGGAATTGTTTCATTCAAAGAAGAAAAAAATTATGCTGTAGCTTCATGCTATAGCTAATGCTTTCTGATGCATGGAGAAATAAATTGTTTATTGGTAGAGGAGGAGGCAATGTTTTGTTTGAAATGAGCCCCCCCCCATGGATCAAGGGCCGTATTTATAAACCTCTGCCAGGTGCCAGCCAGACCTAGCAGGCTGCCAGTGTTCGGTTTTGCGATATATGAAAGGCCCTCAGCCAATTCCAGTCGCCCCTTGTCCTAGCAAGCCCCCAGATGGCAGACCTCTAAGAGCTCTGCTGGCAGAGCTTCATAAATACAACTCCAAGTGTCCCAGGCCCCTGGATGACAGTGGCACTGTAAACGGTACGCGCTGATATGCTAGCAGTGCATACACAGGGGTTCGAATCCAAGGGGACAACGGAGCTGTTGCTGATCGCGAAGGCAGCGGCGGCTCGATTTTTTTTTCATTTTAAAAGAAATTTAAAAAAAATTAATCTCTGATCCAAATTTAATGCTATAGCTAATGCTTTAAGATGCATGGAGAAATAAATTGTTTATTAGTAGGGGATGAGGCAATGTTTGGTTTGAAATAAGGGGCCTCCCCATGGATCAAGTGTCCCAGGCCTCTGGCTGACAGTGGCACTGTAAACGGTACGCGCTGATATGCTAGCAGTGCACACACAGAGGTTCGAATCCAAGGCGACGACGGCGCTGTTGGTGGTCGCGAAGGCAGCGGCGGCACGCGGCGTGAAAGGCAACGCGCGTGGCTCAGCGGTCAAGAATCTGGAGCAACTCCAGCGGCGCGGCGGCGGCGGCGACGACGGCGGCGGCGGCACAGCGCGGTGTGGCGTTCGGCCACAGAGCAGGTTCCTCACCCGGCCTCACTCCGTCACCGCCACCATTGCCAGCACCACCCCCTCGCCATCAATGGCGCAGTCACCGTCACCCCCCCTGCCTCGCGGACACACCTACCGACACAGTTCTGTCAGCACCGCTGCGGCTGTACTAGCTAGCGTTGCACCGTACCTTCCTCTACGCCGCGTCTTGGTTTCCGCGCGTTTTTTTTTGTTTTAAACGTTGCTATTTTGCTTTGCACTTGGAAAGAAGAAATTAATAGCTGTGGTGGGTTCCTTCCGCAGTTACGACCCTCTCGGGAATATAAACCGCAGCTCGTTTGCATTATGTGTGTGATAATGGGTTGTGTTCCATTATCTTCTATGCTTTGTATGTTTTTAAAACCATCACCATTAGATAAAAATACTTTTTATAAATCAAAACAATGTATTTAATTATGTATTTATTTATTTAACTCCATTATAAATTCATTAACGTATATTTTATGACGTGAAAACCTTCGGAATTGTCACCCGATGGGTCATATTTTCTGACACTATAAAATGCTGCCCATAAAGGCAAAGGATATGTCTGTGCAATTTGTGTAAATAGGGAGGAGAAAAGAGTAAAGGCTGAAGCTATTACTGTCGACTTGTGACGTTTTCGCATAATAGTTATGTCCAGAGTCATTAACATCAAAGCTGTTACCTAATAAAAGCTAGAAGTTACTATGGTGATGCATTAGTATGTTCGAGGACGATAGTCCAAAAGCACCTACTCCTTATGATAACCCGGGAGGTTCTAGGTTCGAGTCCTGACGGCGGTAGGATTTCCGACACTAGCTTTTCAGCTAGGTCGAATTCAGTCGCTGTCTGGAGGAGAATTCCAGCGGCCGGCTGCTCTGATCGGTAGTTTTCCGTGGTTTCTCCGATCAACACCAGGCGAATGCCGGAGCAGTACCCTACCAAACGAGCCACGGACCACGCGCGATCTTTCCTTCCTCTTCCTTGCCCTATCCTCTCCGCTTACACACACTCACACACACACGCACACTAACATGCACTACACTACCATATATTCCGGGAGACCGGTCGGGAGCTCAGAACTTGTCCCGGTTGGGGCGGTGCCCCGCTGGAGGGAGAGTCCTAGTTAGGGGGAAACCCCGCTAGCCGACGGTCGGCGCCAGATCTCGTCATCCAGCGGGGGAAGACCACCGCCATTTCCAGAGAAAAAGAACATGCACTACACTTACGGGACTCTTGACCAAAGCCGTTGACGCGCCCGAAACACGAAAAAATCAATCAATCAATAAAACCTTATGATAACAATGTGAATATTATTTTTTTAAAATAATTATGTTGTACGATACTAAAAGCACAAAGTTGACTCTGGCAACCGCCTTCACTTTCCACTACCTCCACTTCCACCACTCCTTGCCAATACCGCCGCTTTCAGAGCAACAACATCCGCTGCCTTCACTAAAGTCGCCACCAGCACGTAAACATGAAAAGGACTTGCCCAACTTGTGATTTTATTAGCAATTAACACAGAGTGAATGAAACATGAAATGCGTATGCTAATTAAATGAACGGCGTGTGTGGACGGAGAAGGAGGCTGGGACGTTTGCTGCGCTGTTGACAGCGATCCTGTGAACTTTTGCGCGGCGGCAACGCGGCCGTAGTTCGCGCGGTGTGGCCCCGAGGCGCGTGCGGTTGCGCGGCGGTGGCGCCGCCAGTGGTCGCTGACCGAGCGCGCGGCTTTTGTTTATCCAGTAGGGGGCAGCGTATAAGCGACTCTGACAGTTCTCTCGCCACGTGCAGTGGTGCGTCGTGTGACCTGCTCTGAAGCAATCCGCGTGCGAGGATTTGTTTGCTTTTTCGCAGCCAGGGTTCAGCGTTGCCGCTCATCTGACTCGCACGAATTCTATCGAGAAGTGCGCAGATCCCTGTCATCAGCAGTATCAATGCGAATGAAGTATGTCTCGGCGCCAGACCAGTTAGTGTGTGTCTTCCGAGAGCTTCAGTGCATTCGTTGGAGGCTGTGAGTTTCGTGAGGGCTGCGCCCCACACGTCGCGCAAGCAAGGAGTTGTGTTAAAGAGCCAGGCAGTCGTGAATTTGTTTATCGTTTACGTGAATATTTCGAGGCAGAAAAGGCGAACGAGGGGACATCGGGGGGAGGATCTCTGTGTACGTCCATTGCCTGCGGAATAGAGGATAAAGCCATCCGTAACTGACGCATCAAGTTTTCAACGCGGTTTGGGAGGCCATAAGGGTCGGCAGTAGCGAAGCTTATGAGTAGACATCGGATGTTTAGGCAGTAAAAAATCGTCTTTTAGGTGCCTAAAAAGGCACTGTAAAAAGTCAAGAATAAGGAGAAAAAGGCACTATTATAAGTTACATAAACAATAAAATGAAAAATTGTAATTTTTGTATACATTATTTTCTAAACTTAAATGCACAAAACCAGTTCGTATATTTTAATGTAAAATTAGATTTACATATTTACAACTCTTCTACATTTTATTCTTAATAGTTTCCATTAACCAATAATATTTACATATTACCAGTAACTTTTCAAGGATCACAATTTCAAATTTGCAATGACTGGTAGACAAAATCAATTTGAATGCAGAGAGGATATCTAAACGATGTGACTGGCATATATTTTAGCAGTCCAACACTAGCAACACTAAAATCTTCTGAGAATTTATATTTATATCCTCTTAAAATTTCGGTTCCCTCTGTGTATTGTCAATCGTCCATGTTCTCAGATCATGGCTAGTATTTCTGAAATAGGGAAATGGAGAAAAATCAGTTGGTATACTTTCAGGAATTCTCTCGTAATTTTAAATTTCAAGACGTGAACTGAAGGTTTCGTAATGAATGGTCACGTTGGACCATCGCCGATTTCCCGATATCTTAGCATTGTATATAAATATAATAAAAAAAGCAAAAAAAGTCCTTAAAAAGGTATTTATGCAAAAAATAGGCATTTATGCTAAAATAAACATTATAAAATTCCGTCAAATATCATCATTTGTCATGATTCGTGAACATATATTATCAGCCTTTAAATAAGTTCTCTAGAAAAAAATAGGCATTTCCCTAAACATCCGATGTCTACTTATGAGCATGGTATCAAAACGTGTCATCGCCTGTACGTAAATGTTAATGTTTTGAGATTTCATTTACCTGACGTGTAGGTGGTGCCATGTGCGTAGTAATGTGTGGCAACAGCGCATCGAAGTGTCAGAGTCGCTTAAACGCTGCCCCTACTGTAGTTCTGCACGCGCCCCTTGCCCGCGCTATCAGCGAGAACGCGTCAACCAGCCCCTACGCTTGGATACTCTGGCGATGCGGTTAAAGGTATCGCCTACTTACGTCTCGCTGACGCTGAGAAATTTATCCGGACGCGAAAGGAGTAGTACTGTGAATAAACATGTTGAGGTTAGATTCAAATGTATGTGTTAGATTGTAATATATTTTCATACACATTCATGTGTATTTTTCTTATCCAGTGTAGTCGCGATTGTGGTAGTTATTACAATTCGTTGAACGATTGAACAATTATTAATATTTCGTACGGGTCAGTTGAACATTAAATGTTAATTAACATACCTGTTCAGATGCTACTATAAACTTAAAAAATAGCAGATATGTTTTAGCTGAATAACATATGATAATATATTTTTATTGTTTCATAAACATAACTATTACATCAGAAACTTTGTTTAAAAAAAGTAAATTAATCAATGTCTGATGTTTATATTCTTCGTGTTGTACTATCGAATGATACAGCATTTTCTATTAGGATAAAATGTCGATGTCAACAAAAAATACGTGATTAATTACGTAAACTTTAAACATTCGCTTTAAGAATTTTCCTTTCAGCATTTCCGTATAAACAGAAGTCGTTTCAAAACCTATGTTTGAAACATAATACTTATTTTCTAATGACATCAGTAAGTGTTTTTATTGGGTGAGTCAGAGCATTGCCTTTAACATGGTGTTGGTAGCTATTTTCGAAACAAAATCAACGAAACAACGTTATAACTAAGAGCAAGAGCGTTTACGTATCTTACCATTACGAAGCAATTTTTCGTATTAAATGACTGTGTATTGAGAGCCGCCATTACAACGGAGTGTGTCAAATCACATAATGTAAGGTTCACAATGCTTTCAACACAGCGTTTCCAGAACGTAGTCGCGCAGTCACCGAAAGGATAATCGATGTGAGCGGCGGAATAAAGCTGCTGTTGGGGATCTCACGGTGCGCTGACAGGACGTGCGAGTTTTAATATTTGTTCTGCGCCGAGGAAAATGGAGCGATCGGATTGTTTGATTTCCTGGACACTTTCATAATTCTCGTAAATAACGGTGAACGTGACTGATATTCGTGAAATTGATCCACATCGGATTTGATTTTAAGTATCGGTGACTCATAGGGTATTGTATTCGTAAAATTATCGTCCGTTAAAGTGTAAGTACGGAGATATTTACAGTCGAAAATTTCACAACATTGAAAGGAAATACTCTCTACATGCTCTGTGCTACTTTTCCTCTCATGCTTTTAGAATAACATTCACTTCCAAGAATTTGACGTTTTGCATGAATTTATCCTATTTAAACGAAGTGACGATCAACAACATTAAGTTACCACTACAATCGGTGGTTGAATCCATATATGCAACTAATGGTATGGTAAGCAATAGTGGCAATTCTAATTCATTTTTATTGACAAGTGTTGGAAACAAAAACGTAATCAGTTTTGGAACCAAAGACTAAGACATGGGGGGGGGTGAAGTCATAGGTGGTGGTGATGGGGGAGTGAAGACATAGATGGTGGTGGGGGTGCAGAAGTGTTGGAGATGGCGAAAGCTAATATGTGCGCGGAGGTGAAGTGTGAAACGGAGGCGCGAAGACTTGGCTGAATAAGGAGAAGAAGTGTGAAGCGGATGGGAAGAGAAAGGAAGTGGAGTTACATAGGTGGTTCCATAAGTTAACCGACCAAGATAACGCTCATCTATGGGAAAACCTTCTGAGAAGTGTATAGTCTTATCTTTCATTGTTGTAAAGATATACGTTTGCAGCCGACATCTCATTCAATTTTGTGGAGAGAGGTACTGGAGTTGGGTGCGGAGCATGAAATCTCATAGATTATTCGCGACAACGCACCTGTGCTAATTCCTTAGAATGCAAAGAATGTTGTGAAGAACTATTGCTTTAAAGAGTTGGACCATTCACACTACAGATCAGATTGGACACCCTGCCACGTCTACCGCTTATCAAAACTGAAGAACAACTTTCAGGGAAAGAGAGTTTCAGACGAAAGTGAGATGAAACAAGCAGTTTTTGACTATTTTTCGAACAAAAATTCGGAGTATTTTTTCAGAGGTCTAGAAATGTTAATATGCAGATGTGAAAAGTGGGTTGGAGTAAAGGATGATTAAGTTGAAAAGTTTCGTAATTTTTTCTTTCCATCAAAACTATAAATTAGTGACGCCAGAAACTTACGGAACCTACCACCTAAAGTTTGAAGCGAAGACAGACGCAAGCTGAAACGGATGACAAGGAGAGGCTTGAACTGATGTCACTGCAGGTCCCCTGACCGGGAGGTACTAGGTTCTAGTCCCGACAGCGTCAGGATTTTCAACACTAGCTTGTTAGCTAGGTCGAATTCAGTCGCTGTCTGGAGGAGAATTCTAGCGGCCGGCTGCTCTGATCAGTAGTTTTCCGTGGTTCCTCCGATGAACACCAGGCGAATGTCGGAGCAGTACCCTAACAAACGTGCCACGGACAGCACGCGATCTTTCCTTCCTCTTCCTTGTCCTATCCCCACCCCTAAACACACACTTATAATAACATGTACTACACTACCACGTATTCCGGGAGACCGAACGGTAACTTAGAGCTTGTCCCGGCTGGGACGGCGCCCTTTTGATGGGAGATACTTGGCTAACCGACGGTAGGTAGGTCGGGGCCGGTTCTCGCCATCCAATGATCACCGCCACCTCCGGAGAAAGAAAATCGTTCACTACACTAACGGAACTAATGACCTTAGCCGATGACGCGCCCGGAATCACTAACAATCCATCAAATGAAACGGATGACAAGTCATAGGCGCAAGTGAATAACGATGCGAGGTGAAGGCGGAAGCGGCGTCGCGAGCAGACGCTCTGACTTCGAGCCCCGTGCAGGGGCCCCCGCCCGCCGCCCGCTGGCGGCCTCGCGCGCGCGATCTGGGGCTGCTCGGCCTCCGGCGCAGAAGCGGCGGCCGCCCCGAGGCCGCGCGGCTTCCGAGTGGGCGCAGGCGCTGGCGAGCGGTGCGGCGGCCCGGCGCACACACCACGAGCGCATGCGAAGCCGCGGCAGGTGGGCGTGACGCGGGCCAACTTCAACGCCCGGACCGGTAGCGGTGACTCAGTGCATCAACTGATGTCACTGTAGCGCCTCTGACCGGGAGGTCCTAGGTTACACTTCCCACCGCGGCAGGATTTTCGACACTAGCTTTTCAGCTAGGTCGATTTCAGTCGCCGTCTGGAGAAGAGTTCTAGCGGCCGGCTTCTCTGACTGCTAGTTTTCCGTGGTTTCTCCGATCAGCACTAGGCGAATGCCGGAGCAGTATCCTACCAAACGGGCCACGAACCGCGCGCGATTTTTCCTTCCCATTCCTTGTCCTATCCTCTCCCCTTACACACATACACTAACATGCACTACACTACCACATATTCAGGTAGACTGGTCGGTAGTTTAGAGCTTCTCCCGGCTGGGGCGGTGCCCCGCTGGTGGGAGAGTCCTGGTTAGGGGGAAATCCCACTAGTCGACGGTAGGTCGGCGCCGGATCTCGCCATCCATCGGGAAAAGATCACCATCTCCGGAGAAAAAATACACTACCCTAACGGGACTAATGACCAGCGCATCGGTCATTGGGAGGTGATCTTTCTCTGCTAGATGGTGAGTTCCGGTGACGACCTACCGTCGGATAGAGGGGTTTTTCCCAACCAGGTATCTCCCACCAGTGGGGCTTCGCCCCAGCCGGGACAAGTTTTAAGCTGCTTACCGGTCTCGAGGCATGTGTGGTAGTGTAGTGTAGTGCTTGGTTGAGTGTCTGTGTAAGTAAGGAGTGAGAACAAGGAAGAGGAAGGAAAGATCGCGCGCGGTCCGTGACGCGTTTGTTAGGGTACTTCTCCGGCATTCGCCAGGTGTTGATCGGAAACTAGAGCAGCCAACCGCTAGAATTTTCCTCCAGACAGCGACTGAACTCGACGTAGCTGAAAAGCTAGTGTCGAAAATCCTGCGTATATAGCTGAGTCGAATTCAATCTCTGCACGGAGAAGAATTCTGACGGCAGGATGCTCTGATCGGTAGTTTTCTGTGGTTTCTCCGATAAATACCAGGCGAATGCCTAAGCAGTATCCTAACTGTCCGCAAATGAGCGCGATCGTTCCTTCGTCATCCGTGTCCCCTCCTCTCCCCTTACACCCAAACTTACATGTACTACGCTGCCACACTTTTCTGGAGCTTCTCTCAGGCGGTGCCCCCTGGAGGAGATACCTGGATCGGGGAAATCCGAAATGTAGGTCGGTGACAGATCTCATGATCTAGCGAGGAAGGAACACCGCCATCTCTTGGGGGTGCAACATACACTACACGTGCGGTACTAACAGCCTAAGTAGTTGACGCCCCTAAAATCAATAACAATTCAATCACACGTGGGTACGTAAGATCTGCGTGCTCGCTGTAGACCAGAGGGGCAGGCGCTTGTAATCTTGTGTTGGGCTTCAGTTGAATACTAGTTCTCGATCTCAGCAGGAGCTAAACACACGCTCATTAATCTGATCATGATAGTCCGCTGGGTGCTTATCTATTATCCCCCCTGTCGATTATATAACCCTTCGAATACAGTACGTACTCTAGGTGGAAGATAAATATGTTTACATTAAATTATTCGTGCGACATTAAGGGGTAGAGAAATTAGAGAAATTTATCTTGTGAAGGTCGTTGTTGTGATTGTCGAAAATTCGTACCGGGAGCGGTAGCTCATTGCATCAACTGATGTCACTGCAGGGCCTCTGTCCGGGAGGTCCTAGGTTCGAGTCCTGACGGCGGCAGGATTTTTGACACTAGCTTTTCAGCTAGGTTGAATTCAGTCGCTGTCTGAAGAATAATTCTAGCGGCTAGTTACGGTAGTTTTCCGTGGTTTCTCCGAACAACACCAGGCGAATGCCGGAGCAGTACTCTACCAAACGGACTGCGCGCGATCTGTTCTTCTTTGTCCTATCCTCTCCTCTTACCACACACTTACACTAACATGCACTACACTACCACATATTCCGGGAGACCGGTCTGGAGCTTAGAGCTTGTCCCGACTGGGGCGGTGCCCCGCTGGTGGGAGAGTCTTGGTTAGGGGGAAACCCCACTAGCTGACGGTAGGTCGGCGCCCGATCTCGCCATCCAGCGGGGAAAGATCACCACCATCTCCCGAGAGAAAAAACATGCACTACACTAACAGGACTACGCGCCCGGAAACATGAAAAAAAATCAATCAATCAATCAAGCGAAAATTCGTGCCGTGTACCCCTTGTATGAAATTCTTCCGTTTCATTTAGAACACAGAATCTCGAGACACGCAAGAGGTTCGTGCTGCCTCTCACATGTGGCCGGAGGTCAGCGAAGCGTCTTCCCTACGAAGCTGCCTCGGCGAAAGCCGGAACCAAAATCCTCGCTGCATGGCACGCGTGTTGAGGGAGGTAACTTCGCCGCGCGGAGGTCACCAGCGGCGCCGTGTGCCCCCGCCCCCGCACTAGCGCTGCGCTCGGGATTGCCCACGAACTATCACGACCGCCCTCCCGCAAGGCCTTCGGACACACCGGAAGTCCTTGGCAGACGGCGGCGGTGATGAGGGCGGCGGCCGCCGCGGAGCCCCTGCAGAGTTCAATGTGTGGCTGGCAGTTGACCTTCCGCTCGCGATTGTGTGTGTATCCTTCCTTCCGAGTGCAATAGAGCCGAGCGGTCCGCGCTGTCGTAATACCTCGTCCGACCAGCCGACTAATGAGTGCGTGCGTGTCTGTGTTTGTGTGTGTGTGTGTGTGTGTGTGTGTGTGTGTTGAGGGACGGCCTCCGAACGGTTTCTCTCCGCTTGTTTTTTTTCCGCGGCGTTCGTCGTCGCAGATTCTTAATTAGGATGGCTGTTGAGACCTCGTTTTCTGTTCTTTGGATTTGACAGCTTTGTGGGCCATTAATAAGTACAACCTCAAACATAGTTGTTTTGTTCAGATGTTTTAATTGCTGAGTTGTTAGTAGATGTAAATTTCTGGAGCTCGTTAACTCAAGAGAGATGGATAGAAATAGGAAGTTTGCTTCACATACGGAAAAAGAGAAATAAATGTCAAATCTGTAATGAGGCCGTGGAATAGTTTTCTACGAGCGTTGGAATATATTTCATCAAACTGTATTTAACATGTAGGTAATAATTGAAATTAACGTCGTAGAATACAAATCACCTTGACATCGGCAATACACATTACCGACTAAGTCATCATTATACTCGATTACCTCAACGGAAATTATAACATTTATGAATATGGTACTGTATTTACTCATTACTCTAGCGAAAACAGATCATAAATATACAAGGATTATTGATTGTGTTTACTTTGCGGATATCCCTAGAAAATAATGACGTACAGGATATGATCCAATCAGTCAAAACTGCAGTTAATGGCAATGTTGTAACTCATAACTTTAGCAACTTTTCACTTCAGTTCACCAGGTGTTCCGAGCATAGTAGGCTATAAAGCACACTTGAACCTCCAAACGTATTTACAGGGTAAAAGAAATGTAGTTACTTACTGTACTTGCAGGGGTGGGAAATTGGAGCAAAATATGTGCCACCTTGAGTCAATTTTCAAGGTGCAATTAAATTGTTTAAGTATGCAATAACACTTTCAATGGAATCACGTTTTATCGTTCAGTAAATTCTATGTACCACTCAAATCATCATATCTGGAGTAACACTCACGAAGTCATAAACTCTTAATGGCAACAAATCATATCTAAGAAAAACGTGTCTATTTCTTTTGGAAATGATGTCAGATAGTAAATTGAAATCGTTGCGCATTTTAATTTGAACTTTTCGAAATATAAATTAATTTCGCCGACTCGACTCTTTTAACACACTGTGACATTTCAATACCATACTCCTAATTTCTGGTCGGCTCTTTGTGGTTATAACATTACAAACTCATAGTTACACATTTCATTTGATGATTCCAAAACATTAAGCTAACAAATAGACCATTTAAAATAATTGAAGAAAGGAAGACCGAAGAGGACCTCCATAATTTTTTAGTATTCCAATTATTACAAATATAAACTTCTTTACATGATATTATGTCGGTAGGCGGAAGGCCTTTAACCCATTAGATAACCAACATCTTATGATATTCTAACCTTCCGAATTCTCATACTCACTCCATTCCATGAATGTCGCGGAATATTCCATTTGATACGGCTACGGAAAAATCCCTAAAGGGGGAAACATGAGATTAGACGTCGAGTCTATTGAATCAGTAATCTACCAAACTCAGGTTTCTTCTGCTAGATCACTTTTAATTCAGAAGCAGCACAAGCAAAACTATACGGACTATACGAAAATTAAGGGAATTTTTCAAATGGATTAAATTATTACACATAAACGCTTAGCTTTTCACTAGGTATCACACCGAAAGTAACAGAAGAACACCCTATTTAGGAAATGGCTTTTTTTTATGTTAGCTTGTTCTTCGGATCGTGGGACACAACACCTGTGACTCTTTCTGTAAACGTTTTATGTCGAAAGAGTTCATGTTATTGAAAGATACTAACGTTCCTTTAAACAGAATAATATTTATTAATATAAGCCATTGAATCATTTCACACATTTTCACTGAGGCAAAGTATCATTTCATTAGATATTACACCGAAAACAATAGACTGGATACCTCGAAAGTTTTCACCGGCTAACGTCACTCGTGGCATTGTAGAGTGGCACCTGGAAATCTTACGGTTTGAGTCCCGACCGTGATAGGAGGGTCTTTGACACTAGCTAGTTCCAATTCAGCCGCTGTCTCGAGGACAGTACGGCCGGCTCCTCTGATTGCTAGATATCCGTGTTTTCTCCGAAAAAACACTAGGCGAATGTCGGATCAGTACCTTAACAAACGGACCGCGCCCAATGTTTCTTCCTCATGCTCATCCTATCATCACCCCCTCCTTACACGAACGCGCACACACACCTACACATTTCACGCACTACTCTACCACACATGTCTAGAGATTAGTCGGGAGCTTAGAGCTTGTCCCGGCTGGGGCGGTGCCCCGCAGGTGGGACAGATCTCTTTGGGGAAAACCTCTCAAGCCCAAGAGTACGGACCGGGAGCGTTGCTCAGTGCATCAATTGATGTCACTGCAGCGCCTCTGACCGGGAGGTCCTAGGTTCCCACTCCCCACGGCGGCAGGATTTTCGACACTAGCTTTTCAGGCTAGGTCGAATTCAGTCACTGTCTGGAAGAGAATTCTAGCGGTCGGCTGCTCTGATCGGTAGTTTTCCGTGGTTTCTCCGATCAACACCAGGCGAATGCCGGAGCCGGCTGAGCCGGTGCCCCGCTGGTGGGAGAGTCCTGGTTAGGGGGGAACCCCGCCAGCCGACGGTAGGTCGGCGCCGGGTCTCGCCATCCAACGGGGGAAGATCACCGCCATTTCCCCGAGAAAAAAACATGCACTACACTTACGGGACTAATGAACTTAGCTGTTGGCGCACCCGGAATCACTAAACAGCCAAATCTACCCGTGAGGTTCTCTCACGGCCGCGACCGGAGCAAGTGACCTTCGCCGGACCATTACCTTTCGCGAGCGAATCCTTTGAGCGGGCGTACGGAGCGATATCGATATGTCGACGACGAGTCGGTAATTTACGGTTGCCGCCACCCAGAGGTCGAAGGAGGCGGCCGAAACCTTCCGGACGATATAGAGCGATTTTCCTAAGGATGAACCAAAATGACAGCTAGTGCAGCTCTATACATGTGATGTTCACTTGTTTTCGCGAACTGTCACTTTGGCGCATCCTTAGGAAAATCGTTCTATACATGTGATGTTCACTTGTTTTCGCGAACTGTCACTTTGGCGCATCCTTAGGAAAATCGTTCTATACATGTGATGTTCACTTGTTTTCGCGAACTGTCACTTTGGCTCATCCTTAGGAAAATCGTTCTATACATGTGATGTTCACTTGTTTTCGCGAACTGTCACTTTGGCTCATCTTAGGAAAATCGTTCTACACATGTGATGTTCACTTGTTTTCGCGAACTGTCACTTTGGCTCATCCTTAGGAAAATCGTTCTATACATGTGATGTTCACTTGCTTTCGCGAACTGTCACTTTGGCTCATCCTTAGGAAAATCGTTCTATACATGTGATGTTCACTTGTTTTCGCGAACTGTCACTTTGGCGCATCCTTAGGAAAATCGTTCTATACATGTGATGTTCACTTGCTTTCGCGAACTGTCACTTTGGCGCATCCTTAGGAAAATCGTTCTATACGTGTGATGTTCACTTGTTTTCGCGAACTGTCACTTTGGCGCATCCTTAGGAAAATCGTTCTATACATGTGATGTTCACTTGTTTTGCGAACTGTCACTTTGGCGCATCCTTAGGAAAATCGTTCTATACATGTGATGTTCACTTGTTTTGCGAACTGTCACTTTGGCGCATCCTTAGGAAAATCGTTCTATACATGTGATGTTCACTTGCTTTCGCGAACTGTCACTTTGGCGCATCCTTAGGAAAATCGTTCTATACATGTGATGTTCACTTGTTTTCGCGAACTGTCACTTTGGCGCATCCTTAGGAAAATCGTTCTATACATGTGATGTTCACTTGTTTTCGCGAACTGTTACTTTGGCTCATCCTTAGGAAAATCCTTCTATACATGTGATGTTCACTTGCTTTCGCGAGCTGTCACTTTGGCTCATCCTTAGGAAAATCGTTCTATACATGTGATGTTCACTTGCTTTCGCGAACTGTCACTTTGGCGCATCCTTAGGAAAATCCTTCTATACATGTGATGTTCACTTGCTTTCGCGAGCTGTCACTTTGGCTCATCCTTAGGAAAATCGTTCTATACATGTGATGTTCACTTGTTTTCGCGAACTGTCACTTTGGCGCATCCTTAGGAAAATCCTTCTATAGATCCACGCGTCCCCACCCGCGACCGGCTCCGTTGACGCGCGGCTTTCGCGCGCTCCAATTCCCCCCCCCCCGTCGCCGCCGCGGCCCAGTGTTGTCCCGCGGCGGTTGGCTCATGTCGGCGATACCGTTCGCCCTCCCCGATGTCCACGAGTCGGCAAACATGTTTGTGGCATCTGCCCAACTCCGCCGCCGCCGCCGACATCGCCCCCTTTTCCTCTCGTCGCGACGCGTCGGCTCAATACGGCGGGCGCTGGTTATTGTCTTTTCAAACGATTTCGTTTGAGAAACCTTAACCTACTTGGTGGTTTCTTTATTTCCAGTCAGTTTACTGTGGTTTGATTACGTATCTCTTCGTAACTTTGTGTTCTGATTACGTATAATAGTGCACTAGTGTTATTACAGCTGTTTTGGTTTTCAATGTGAGCTAATTTTCATGGGAGTTCTTTATCATTCCATTCGCTAAATAATTGCAACTGATAATCTTATCGGGGATGACTCGTCATTTCTGTAGTATCTGTTGTTGTTGACATGAAAATCCAAGGAAACCCTACTATTCTGTGACTTAAATACAGACTTTTGACGCTTGATCAGCTGGGGACGCGGTATCCAATGGGGAGCTCCAACGCCAAAAATTAGGTCATAACGAAGCTCGCGATTGCGTAACCGCGTCCAGCTGCTTAAAAGTCAGAAATCACTGTATTTACATCGAAATAGAGGAGATATTTATAAATTTTAGAACACACTACATAATTCAAGTTGGCGTGAGTCAGTTAACAAATAGGCTAGCTAGAATATAGTTTAAGGTAAACGTTTACAATGGATACACATTGTGAAATGGAGTATATACAGTCTGGCCGAGTTCTGGTGCGACTGGTTCAATAAAAAATAGAAAAACGCCAATGACATTTTGATTTTTGTATTTTTATTGAAAATACTCCCCATTTGAATCAAACACTGCTTACAACGATTTAAAAATTGTTCAAAGTATTTACTATAGTCAGTCTTTGGAATTGCTTTTAAGACAGTGCAGCGGTCGAATTTTCTTAAATGTCGTGGATGGTGTTGTGATGTTTTCCTTTCATTGCTATGTTCAATTTGAGAAACAGTCAGTAGAAACCGGATGCGAGATCAGGCGAATAAGAAGGATGTTCGACCATAGACTTGCTTCTTTAGCAAAAGAATCGTGGACTTTCTTTGACCTCTGGGCCGGGGCGTTGTTATGTAGAGGAGACCAAGAGCCTTGTTCTCGATATTTAGGTCTGACTCAACTAATCCTTGGCCACAAACGGTTTAAAACAAATAATATTCTGAGTTCACTATTTGACCTTCCGGCACAATCTCTGTGAATGATACCCTTAGAATCTAATGACAGTCAGCAATGACTTCACGCGACTTTTCAGATCGTACGATTTCGTAGGTTTCTTCTTTTTTGGACTCAACCAACCCATGCTTCATCGCTTCGTTTGTGGTTCATATTGGAAGCACCACGTCTCATCACCAATCAATGTGTTCCTTATAAAATTTCGGTCACTTTAAGCTGTTTCAATCATGTTCTTTGCAGTGCTCAACTCTGACGTATTTGTATATAAACACAAATAATATATAATATAATAACAACTATGTATTATTTAACAAAAATCTATAGTGGCCCCCTCCAAAATGATCGGCTTGTTAAGCCCGAATGCGGGCAGATATTGCCCTAAAATCCGACGTCCGGTAATGGACATTACTGGTTAGAATTACGTTACAGTTCAGAAACAATCTTGTAACATTATAGAATTAGAAAAAATAAATATAGATCAAGAATCACTTGTAAAACAAGGAATTACAGAATATCTAAATCGCTAACAAAGAAATGAAGAAAGTCATGTTTATTTTCATCTTGCTTCCATCGACATGAAACGGCTACATATAACGGCTAATGTTTAATACCCCGTAATTTGTAACCACCCTTCTTTTATTCTAGTATCAATCAAATAATCAAAAGATCGTTGTGTTTCAAATAGATCTCCCCCTTTACGTTTCAATTTGAAAGAAAAAACAACAACTCCATATTAAACAGAGTCCTATGCATATTTGTCATTCCACTTTACATTCTTCTGTCTCTCTATTCCTTATCGTCAATTCTCAGGATAATCTTTGCCCTTCCTGCTCCACGGTTATCGAACCGATCGGCCCGGAATGAATAAAAATCTCGAACAGATATCACAATCGAACATTCCGGCGCTTGCGATCTGGCTCTGTTGAGCGGAGAGGCTGAGTGATAACGCATGCGTTTTCAAAATACCGTTCAGTACTGCGAACGCCGATTCACTTATTCTGAAAACTGTCAGAAACTCGCTACAGATACTACAGATCATGTAAATGGAATTTAACCTCAAATCCTCTACTAACATTTTTAATTACATATGACAGGGAAGGACAAATTGAGTTGAGATACTATTTCCCATTGACACATTTCCTTTGAATGTAACAGGTGAAATATATTGGGGTTGCTAAATGAAGTAGCTAGAAAAATACGTTTATTTAGAACTTAATATTTACATTGCATTGCGGTTTTCCACCACATTTCTAATAGCTAATAATAGCAATAATTGTTAATAATAGCAATAATTGTGCATTACCGATATACTGTAATATGATGTATATTTTTTTATCAAATGAATCAGATTTTTTTAAAGAATAATCAAGCTTCAACATTTTTATGAGTTTGGATTACCTAAAAAAATTTAAGTTTCTCCATTTCCAACCTTTTCTTTTTTGTGCAAATGTGCAAATAATGAAGACAATTTGAATAAAAGGCACGCATCCTCTAAAATATTTTTTTTAAACTCAACATTGGACTCTTCCCAATGTGTCATTTACTATCAGATTCCGCCGTCCCTCAATTTCTTATCAAGAGTCTGAAAAATCTTTACCCTTACTGCACAACGGTTATCGTTTCGACAGCTAAAAATCTCTCGTAGATATCTCCGGACGAAACTCTGCCGCGCGACCTGCTGGGCCGGGGGAGGGGGAGGGGGCGGGGCGCCGAGAGCGCGGCTCCGCGGTACGATAACGCGTGCGCTTTTGAAAAAGCGTCGGATTCCCCGCGTTGTGCCGCGCCGCGCCGCGCGTCGCTCGCGTTCCAGCTGTATACATTTTCACTCCGCTTGTTTGCCCGCGCCGCGCGACGGCGCATGGGCGGAGCTGGGGGCGGGGCCGGGGGCTGGGCCGGGGGCGGGGCCGAGGGCGGAGGCGGGGCCGGGTGTGGGGGCGGGGCCGGGGGGGGGGGGCGGGGCTGGGTGTGGGGGCGGGCTGGGGCGGGGGCGAGGCCGGGGCCGGGGGCAGGGCCGGGGGCGGGGGCCGGGGCGGTACAGGGGGCGGACGGGCGGGGGCGGGCCGGGACAGGGCGGGGCGGGGGCGGGGGCGGGGGCGGGGGCGGGGGCGGGGCCGGAGACGGGGGCGGGGCCGGGGGGGGGGCGGTGGCAGGCGGCAGACGGCAGTGGCTCAATTCAGTTAACCGGAGGCAACATTCATATCTCCGTCGTGTAATTCGCGACCGAAACCCAGCGACCGACGATAGCTCGTTGGCCGGCTCGAAATCGGGCTTCTGGTAATGCGATTAGGGGTGTGTGGGGGTGTTTGTAAGTGTATTGCACGTGTGTGTTCGTTCTTGTATTTTTCCGCGTACGTACGTGGGCAGGTTCACGGGAAATGGTTTATGCTGGGTGTGTGTAAAGGAAGAGAGTAGAGATAACGGGAGAGGTGGAGAGAAAGAGGGAGGTATAGAAATAAGAGAAACAGAAGGAAAGAGAGAGGAGAGAAATAGTGAGACACAGGAAGGAAGTGAGAAAGGGATACTCAGAAAATGCATAGTACAAGATGAAAGTAAAGATATCTGCGGCGCTAACAATACGCAATAATCATAGTTTAAAAATATCTTGAAGCTTCTGAACAGTAACTTTTGTACCGATTTCAGACCCCAAATATGGACAAACCTAAGCAGTGGCTTTTCGAAAGACCAGAAAGAATCGATTATGTTAACAAGGTACTGATATGTATATTTAAGCAAATAGAAGTATATAATAATAATAATAATAATAATAATAATAATAATAATAATAATAATAATAATAATAATAAATATTATTATTATATATTATAACTTACACATATTGATACTTTTGCATTGACTTCCCTATACTACGGCACTTATGTCTTTGTACACTGACTCTTTTAGAGTTAATAATTTTTCAGAGCGTCTTATTGCGAAACTGGAAGCACATCAATGGATAAATTGACAAGTGCAGTTATTCATAGTGTTAGAAGATATATCACTCGTCAGTATGCGCTAATGCCGATTTGCGAGGTGGGCTTGTGAATTCCGCTTCCCGAAGCGACTGGCCGCGGCGCGCGCACTGCACTTCGACCGAGAAAAGGTGAGCGTTGGAATCGTCGACACATATTTCCGAGCGCTGTTGTCGCGGGTTTATTTCTGATACGTCGAACGCACCCAACGACTTTTTACGCGCGTTTGAAACTGCAGTTTGGATATGCTTTTTTGGTGTAGCAACTCACTCATTGTTTCATTCATCACAGGGCTTGATATTGTACGAATGTTTTGACTTCGTTTCGGCTCTTCAAAAGAGTGATAGCTTTAATACTACTACTTTATTTAGTTCACTGTTAAACTAAGCAAATACGTTCACTAAGCAAAAAACTGTAACGATTTGAAACTGCGAAATTTCAGTAAATTTTTAACACGTAGATCGAATCCACTAATTAATTCAGTTACGAACGGAAAATGATTAACAAAATTTGTCTTCTTATACTTTATTATTGTGAAAATCTTCTTGAATAAATGAGTTGCTCTTTGATTCGTTGGAAACATATTTAGCTTGCTCATTAACAAGAAATACTTAATTTCCTGAAGCTATAAACATGGTGCATTGTAATAATCGTTCACAGGTGTATTTCCTGAGTACTGAATACAGTTAGCAGGGGGACAGGGAGGTAGGTGTGGTGGCATTGTCATGAAGGTATTATGATAGTTACTCTTTTCCGCTTGTCTTTACAATAGACCATTAGCATTTCTGTTTATCAATGACACATTCAAACATTCTGTATGTTAAATGCATAAGCAATGCAACCGCCATATGTTCTGAAGGACCTTCTTAATATTAACTTTCCTTTAGAAGGATACTAGTTATTTGTATTATTCCAGTTATTCCCAGAAACGCAGTCATATCCAGACACTTACGGCGGTCTGCTCATCAAAGAACTCCACATATATGAAACAATTAAGCTGATATTTGGTCGTTGAAAAGTAGATACAACGGTTATTCAATTTTGCTATCTCGTAGAAAATATTCGAAGAAAGGTTTTATTGAAAACCATCAAGATACACACTCGTACAGCCACATTGGAATTAATCAATTCAGTGCATGAAAGCATTCTAAGATTAGTTCAATTTCACTATTTTTAACGGAGAGAAAAATGTATGAAAATTTAAATAAAGACACACAAGATAACAAACTTCTCAACTTACCTCTTTAAAGATCTATTCACTCGAAATGCAATTCATAATACGTAGTAATTGAAGTGAATTGATCTTGCGCATGTTTTTACATAACTGGCTGGGCACTAACACTAGCGTTATTTGACTGGAAACGATTTACGATGCCGTTTTCGGCTTACAGTTTTGCAAATGAGGAAGGAGGTGATTTCCATTTGTCGCGCAGGTATTGCTATCATTGTCGCTCGTAGAAAGTGAGCGGTAGGTTTCCTGGAGATAACTTGTGTCCTGTTCCCGCTGTTCCCTTTCCCCACATGGCCAGCATATTAATGTTCCTTCCCAAGGACTCTGCCCTTAAATTTCACCTCTTGCCTTATCAGTCTCAAAATTACCAAAACTGTGGTGAAACTGTAGTTCGAATGTGGCTTTTTTTATTTAAATAATACGTTTTAGTAATATCACAATCAGGGATTCTATTCCGTTTGTTCCAACGTTTGGCGTCGTTTAAATACGCTATTTGTGATGATTTTAGAAGAATTTTGAACAAAACGTTACAAAAAAAGAAAGTTCGATGCAGTTAGTTCTTGAAATTATTTATAAGGATAATTGTAATATATATATATATATATATATATATATATATATATATATATATATATATATAGAGAGAGAGAGAGAGAGATTATATACTATATATATATATATATATATATATATATATATATATATATATATATAAGCATATATATATCCATCTAAAATTTTTAAGAGCCGTACGTTGTACTTTTCAAAATTACCCAATGTGACAAACAGCTCAATTACAATATATATATATATATATATATATATATATATATATATATATATTGTAATTGAGTGGTTTATTAATATATATATATATATATATATATATATATTGTAATCGAGCGGTTTGTTAATATATATATATATATATGTGATAGATATATAAATGTATGTAAATATATATATATATATATAAAAAATATATATATAATATATTATATATATATATATATATATATATATATATATATAAATGCATATTGTAATTGAGCTGTTTGTCATATTAGATTAATTTTGAAAAAAAGTTTAACGTACGGCTCTTAAAAATTTTTAGATAGTTATATCTCGAATCCGATCTTGATCACTCTTCTTCCACGTGAATCGACCCAGTATGTTGCGGTTCTACAGTCAGCCGCCCCATTGGTCAATGAGATCATCATCGCTGAGATGCTAAGACGATTTAAGCATCGTTTCGTAAATGCATATTCGTGCCCCGAAATGTGGAATTTTCAAGGCTGAACTTTTGTATACTAAAAAATACAAAAGTAAAGTCATTAGAAAGTCACATAGATGAAGCAAACAAGGACTCCCACTCTCGAATTGTAAGAACTTATCAGAAACACAAGATATTCCAAAGCGATTATCAGCACCTTTTCACTCAAGAACGTGAAAACTGACAATTACTGTAAAGTTGGGTGATAAATTATGACAAAAATGTAGTTATTGCCAATTTCACTTTTTTTGACGAAAGATAACAATGAAAATGTTGCATGTCAAATTTGTAGAAAAGATGTTTCGTAACAACCATACAATAACACGAGTGGTTCAAATATACAGTGGAATTAGCTACTGGTACCAGAAGGAAAAAAGGAGAGACATCTATTTTTCAAAAACTTTGAACGCATTATTAGTGGAAATTTTGTGGATACTGCGAAGGAAATATATTGTTTCTCCAGAATCAACCGCATTTTCTAGACATTCTTTGCCAGATATTTTAATTAACTTTTTAATCTTTTCGTTTGCGTGAATGCATAATGTTTGTGTGTGTGTGAGAGAGAGAGAGAGCGAGAGAGAGAGAGAGATGAAGATACAGACAGAGAGAGAGAAAGGGAGGGATGAATGGAGAGGGAGAGATGGAGGGAGAGGGAGAGATGGAGGGAGAGGGAGAGATGGAGGGAGAGGGAGAGATGGAGGGAGAGGGAGAGATGGAGGGAGAGGGAGAGATGGAGGGAGAGGGGGAGATGGAGGGAGAAGGAGAGATGAAGGGAGAGGGAGAGATGGAGGGAGAGGGACAGATGGAGGGAGAGGGACAGATGGAGGGAGAGGGACAGATGGAGGGAGAGGGACAGATGGAGGGAGAGGGACAGATGGATGGCGATTGAGAGATGGAGGTAGAGAGTTGGGCGGAGAGAAAGGGTCGGGGAAGAGGAGAGGAGTGTTGTGATGTTGAGTCTTGCTTAGTTCGTAAAGCGCACTCCTCGCTCTCACGGCGAGCCCCCAAAAACTGGACTGCAGGAGCTACTAACCCGTGCGCTGACCTCTTCCTGCTCCTCCGCCGCGCCGTAGCATTTATTGGCGCTCGCTGCGCGAGTACCTACTTCAGCCGAGCAGTGCTCATCGCTTGCTTGCGCGCCGGCGCACTCTGCCCAAGTGGGTGGCCCACGCGCGCGCGCCCCAGAGCCGGCGCCCCCGCCGCCCCGCCCCCTCATCAGCCAACCGTCTCCTCTTCCGTCACCGTCACCGCCGCCACCCACCCTTGCCATCGCCACGGCGCTCCCTCCCGCCATCATATCCACCTCCTTCACTGCTTCCGTCACCGCCGCAGCCGCCAACACCGCCACCCACTCTTGCCATCGCCACGGCACCCCCTCCTGCCCTCACATCCACCTCCTGCAGTTTCCGTCACCGCCGCAGCCGCCACTACCACCATCACCCTTTCCTTCGCCCCCACCCTTGCCCCATCAGCACTACAATTGCCTCTGCCCTTGCCACCTTCCCCATCTCCGTCACTGCCCCCTCCCCAGCCCACGTCACCACTTCCGTCACCGTCGCCGCCACCACCCACCCTTGCCATTGCCACGGCGCCCCCTCCCGCCCTCACATCCACCTCCTGCAGTTTCCGTCACCGCCGCAGCCGCCACTACCACCATCACCGTTTCTTTCGCCCCCACCCTTGCCCTTGACACCTTGTCCCTCTCCCTCCATCTCGACCTCTCCCTCCACCTCGCCCTCTCCTTCCATCTCGCCCTCTCCCTCTATCTCGCCCTCTCCCTCCATCACCACTACTCCTTCCCCTGCCCGTGCCACCTTCCCCATCTCCGTCACCGCCTCGTCACCATCCCCTTTATCGACCCCGCCCACTCTCGCCTCCCCCTTGCCAACCCACCAGCGCCGCAGTAATTCGCTGCTGGAGATCGCGAACGCTATGCACGGTCCCGCTGCTGCCTCTTGGGGTAACGGGAACTTGAGTGGAAGCGGGAATGCGACGGAATTCCTACCAAAGGCAGTAATCCCGAAGCTCACAGTTCCAGAACGACTAATAATAAATTCTAGTTTCTAGTTCTCGTTTAAGTACTAATGACATTTCTAGTTATAATCAGGAAGTTCTGTAAATCTACTGTTCGTTTCTCGGCAAAAACAACAAAAAAAGCAATGAATTTTCCCTTCAGTGAAATTTGGTTAAGTGCATTTATTTTCCTTTATAGTCAGATGATGTTTGCGACTATATTAAGTCAACAAGTTAATATATTTTTGACAAACTTTTTCTAAACAAAAGCCAATAATATATTGAAATTAATATAATTCATTTGAATGTCAGTTTCGTAGAATATCAAACATACTTTACAAATTTCCTAGCCAACATCAATTAACGGACCGTTCTGCAATATTTACAATCGTTAGAGAAAATTTGATGATGTGAAAAAGTATCTACAGTAATTTATATACGTTAGTCATCAAACAATCTTCTAACAGCATGTTTCTTTCTTTTGCAGGTGAGTTTTCTAGTATATCGTGCATGACATCATTATCACTGTATTTCCTGGTGAGTAAACTTAATTAAATATTCTTATTTTCATCGATACAATTAAAGGAAGTAGTTGACAAACATGTTCCATATCACCACAATTGCAAATGGCATATGTTCCATTTCCTCTCTGAATGTTCTCGCCTGGAAAATTGAACTTCTAACCACTGGTTTAATGGTCACTTCCTTGCATTGTCTAAACGAAGTAATGACATTATTGCTGAACATGATTTCTAATGTCCAAATGAAGTAATTGTGCTTGCTGAAAATGACAATATTAATGTGACGTTTTGTCGTTTATTGAACAAATTATATTATTACGTCCAATAATCTCAAATTTCAAACTGCCTCATTGTAATGCTCATCATAAACTAAAACAATAATGGAGTGTAACAACATAACTAAGAAATCGTTTTGCACCACCCATGCTAAAATTAAGCTCATTATGCATTGTTAGCGTATCGTGGGAATACAACCGAAGATAATAACGATAAATGAGGGGGGACACTTCACATCCCAAACATGAAGCAAACGTTGATATGAGAAGCAGAGAATGGATGAACCCGACGAAAATTTACCGCGTATTCATTTTTAATATTTACCAAATATATTCGATATTTGAGCATGCTTCCAGAACTAAGAACTGGAATGCTCTACTCTGCATTTCAATAATTTCTTTTAGGCGTAACGGTATTTAATTACTAGAGACCGGAAAAATATGTAGTATGAAACGTCAAAATATGTACATAAATATGTAATGAAAACAGTAAGAATATGTAACAAATATGTAAAATCGGATAAAATATGTAATATTAAAATTTACTTATTATAAAACATATTTACATTATACGAAATTACATTTATAAAAAGCCATAAACAAATTTTAAAAATAATACAAACACGTCTTAAACATCATTTGGAGAGCATAAATGAATGCTCACTTTGCACCATCCAACTTTCCCATTGGTAGTAAAATTGTCTATTGCAATTGAGGACGGTAGTTTTGCAGACAGACTAGACGCAATAGACGACCAGCAAACATCACTGCAACGTGAAGCACTCTCATTGAATGTTAAACGTCGGCGATCGCCAACGTTTCTCCAAAGTTAAGGTTAAAGGTTACGAACCACGGCGTGAGTGATAGTTTTTACACCTGAAGACGAGTCGGGTCAGTCCCTGACGCGCACTTTCCGCCCCTGAGACAAATGAAGCAGACGCGCGGGACTGTGAGAACATCATGCGTCTTCAGTGGGTGCCTGGAGGAGACAGCTCCCAGTAATAATGTACGAAAAAAATGCTGATTTAAAAAAAAAATTATTTTCATAAAAAATACGTAATAAAATTGAAGAAAATTAATATAATAAAAAGTATATCGTAAAAATACCAAAATATGTAAAATATCTAATATGGTACTAAATATGTAAAAATATGTAACGAAAAAATTAAATTTTGTGTTATGACAGGGCTAATTCACCCAGTTTACAAATTTGATAACGGTAAGTAGAAAGACAAAAAACATGCAATTACATAAAAATCCGGTCTCTATTAATTACGTAATGCCTTTTAGGGTCACTCTCTACCCCGGCTCTTCACGGAGTGTGAAGGCAGCCAGGGTGCGTGGGCTGGGGTGGGCATGCGAATATCGCACGCAAACCTGTCGCAACGGTTCTTTGCCACTTCTACCGCCTTCGCGGAATCGGCCTTCATGTGAACTTACATATCTCACGAGAAAAATAAGAACAAGAATGTGTTATCGGCATGTTCACTCTCGTTACAGTCTTCCATTTCACTCTCTCTTCCATCTCTTTGCCGCATGTGTCGTGTAGCACATCAGTAACATTCCCCTTACGAGACTCGATCAGGACTAGATTTTAGGGACTGACGTCGTAGGATCATGACCAGTAGGAGGCGTGGGAAACACACACACACACAATCAGACCACTACTGCTTTATGCATGCCCCATATGGACAAACGCAGTCCCCACACATGTCAATAAAATTCAAGTAATACAAAATGAAATTTTAAGATTAATCGCAAATGCCCCCTGGTTCATAAGTAATAAACAACTTCATTCAGAATTAAACATCAATACAATAATAAACCAAATAGCACAAATATCACACAACTTCTACCAAAACCTAACAGTCATACCAGCAGCATCCCATTACAAACTACAGAAAACTCCTACCCACACTCGAATAAAAAATAGATTTCCTTTTGAAGCCTTCCTCAAAATTTTAGCCAACCACGATTCCTAACACCGAGGTTCTCCCCTAAAGTATCCTCTCCAATGTACAGATTAAGTTAGCTTAGATATTTTAACTAGAATAAGTCTGAAAATTCATCTGTAAAGTAATTGTATTGAACGATGTGAACCTTCCAGAATTAATAAATGTGTTTAATAATAAAACACACACACACTAACATGCACTACACTACCACACATGATGGGGGACTTAGAACTTGCCCCGACTGGGAGCGGTGCCACGCTGGTGAGAGATATCTGGTTAGGGATAACCCCGTTAGCAGACGGCAGGTCGGCGCCGGATCTGGCCATCCGGCGGAGAAGACCACAGCCACCTCCCGAGCGAAAACACGCACTACACTTACGGGACTAATGGCCATAGTAGTTGACGCGCGGAATTACAAAAATCAATCAATCAATCCAGCATACGGCACCATATGCCGCGTACCGTCGCTCTGGCCATCGCGTTATGACACCCTTCTCCATCTCACCGGGAGTGGTAGCTAGTGCATCAACTGATGTCACTGCAGCGCCTCTAACCGGGAGGTCCTAGGTTCCCACTCCCCACGGCGGCAGGACTTTCGACACTAGCTTTTCAGCTAGGTCGAATTCAGTCGCTGTCTGGAGGAGAATTATAGTGGCCGGCTGCTCTGATCAGTAATTTTCCGTGGTTTCTCCGATCAACACCAGGCGAATGCCGGAGCAGTACCCTAACGAACGGGCCACGGACCGCGCGCGATCCATCCTTCCTCTTTCTTGTCCCGTCCTCTCCCCTTACACACAAACACACTTACACTAACACGCACTACAATACCACGTATTCCAGGAGACCGGTCGGGAGCTTAGAGCTTGACCCGGCTGGGGCGGTGCCCCGCTGGTGGGAGAGTCCTGGTTAGGGGGAAACCCCACTAGCCGACGGTAGGTCGGCGCCGGATCTCGTCATCCAGCGGAAGATCACCGCCATCTCCCGAGAAAAAACATGCACTACACTAACGGGACTAATGACCAAAGCAGTTGACGCGCCCGGAAACACGAACAAATCAATCAATCAATCAATCAATCCAGCATCCAGCACCGTATCCCGCCTACCGTCGCTCTCGCCACCGTTATGACACCCTTCTCCACCTCCTCCGCTGGCCCTGGTTAGCAGCCAACGGCGCCGCCCCGGCCACAGCACAGCGAAGCTCCCGGCGCGGCGTGGGTGCGCCTTGCCACAAGGGCGCCTCGGGCTGCTCGCCGCCGCCGCCGCCGCCGCCGCCACCGCCACTGCCGCCGCCGCCGCGAAGAGCTCCGCATGAATATTCATCTCGCCGCCGCGCCGCGTTAAAGAGAAATAGCGGAAATCCCTGGTATTATTTTGTGTGTGTGTGTTTATGACAAAACATTGACCACCGTAGAATCCGGCTCGGATTTGAATATCTATAAATGTAAAATGAACGCCGCTCGGCAATTTAAAATATTAAAACGCGTACTGATAATATTTCTTGCCGTGAATTACATGAATGTATGCATTAGATGATCAGTAATATTATATTTATGGTTTTATCGTTTGTACAGTCGGTTGTTTATTAACTATGGGAATCGTATTAAAAAGCTTGTTCTTACATACTTGCCAGTCAAAGTTGTTGTGTTAAAAAATGGCAAAGGTCGTTCCGGATCGTTACATTATTTCTTTGCCTGTGATATCATTGTCCGAAGTAATTTACTTTAGTGACCAGTAAAGGTTATTGCAACGATGTGTGGCTTTAGTTTCATTGTGTGATTCAAAATAAATCTATCTTTATTTGCATTTAAATACAGAATGCCGATATGTCATGATTATTCGGCCATTTTAATAAACTATAAGATATACATATTATTTCAATTTGTTAAATTTTCTAGGGCATTATTTAACAATAAATGAAGTTTCTAATTGTCATTTTATTTTTATGAATTGTTTAGATCACCAAAACATGAACCCCGGTGAATATAGAAGAGACTGCTGTTGTATTTGAAACAAGTTTTATTACGAGTATGGAGTTGATTTGACAAACTTAAGAATCGTAATACGAAAGATAAAGATCTCTGGTTTAAAACACGCAATGCCAGCTGTATGTTTCCTTATTTTTCTTAAGCTGATGTTCAACGATTGGGTCATCAGTTGGCAAATCACTACATGTAGGAAATAGAAACGTGTGCTGGTCACGCTATGCTGAAGTGAAAAGGATTTCATTATTCGTGGAAAAAGCATTTTACTGAAAATCGCTTTCCTCGAAATGAATCGCGGAGCAAATGCAGGAGATTTACGTAACTGAATGCAGTTATGCAATTAGTTTCTCTTGGAACATCTCTAATCGTAGGATTAGTGTGAAACCAGATTTACAGAGAATAGCATCCACACGCATCCACGCGTGTGATGAGCAAATTGAGAACACTTACTGTATTAATCAATAAAATATTTTTGGACTTTGTCTGAAAGTACCGTATCATTCAATTTAGTTGTGTACCAATCTTTTCTCCGTAGTCTTTCAACAGATATCTACAGTGTGTGGCCTAGCCTAAACTACTACGTGCTGATTGAGTTGGGATTCAAATAATTTCGTTACGTAAGATACCTATTGTATTGAACTTTGAACTGCTGAATACGAACTTGACCAAACATATTTCAAAATAACGTATGACGAAATTATTTAGAAAAAGTTCTGTGATTTCAAGTCCAAAAATGCAGTTTATTCAAAAGATCATACACTTTTTTCATGCTGCACTTTATTCTCATGCACCGGATTATTCTCAACCAACTAAAGAAACGTTGAAACAACTTATGTAACGCCCCTTATTCTATGGTAAAAGAATATCTCAGAAGCCTGATATGTGTCTGCTCGGATGTTGCAATGTAGAAGAAAACTAATCCTGTGTTATAGAATGTTAAGTTCCAAGCAGCGAGATAGGCATGCAACGAAAATATATTTCAAATCTGTACCAGAGAAAGATGTGAACAACATTTCTCCATCGAGAAAACAAATAAGCGAGTTAATTACAGTTCTAAATCAGAACGTTATGTTTAATATTCATGTTCTTTTTTTTTAAAAAAAAGTAATACGTACGTCAAAACATCCAGCTCGGTTACGTTGAGAAAAAAATAAATAAATCATAGCTAACACAATCATCTTTCATTTATTTGAATTCTCAATTTTCGGACAGTTCTGACGTCGCCGTTTCACATATTCCCGCCGCAAAACGCCATATTTCATTTCCTAAAACATCGTCCCATTTTGCGCATGCAGCCGCGCTGACTTTAATCGGAAAGCGCGCTCCATATTTTTTCCACGGCCGCGTGTGCGCGCGCAGTCTATTAACAAAGCGGCGGAGTGACGTCTGAAAGGACGGGCGGGCG